>JAADVK010000190.1:0-39222 GCA_023334975.1 Globisporangium sylvaticum
ATCCGATTCCACGCTTGCGTCGCCCTCCATGCTCTCTTCGATCCTTTGTGGCTTGGAAGTGATGATTGTCTTTTGCAGTCGTGAGCGACCCTTGAAGAAAAAACATGCACACCTAAATTTGCATACGTTGCACAGCACAGTTGAAAAGTGTTGCGGGAATGACTGATTCGTCAAGTTGGGCATTAGTAAAGTTGCTCGTAGAGTAAGTTGCGCCAGCACTAACTTCGGCGCCGAAGAACCATGGATAGCCCACTATATTGCAAACTCGGATCCATTTATAGATCGAGCGATTCCTCTTTTCCTAAGCGACAGACTCATCTTTATTTTCCTGTGAGAGGAACCATCTGGTAATCATGAAAAAGCGGTGGCACCCACAAAGTGGTACTCACTCCCTGGTACAAAAAGTGCTGCAAAATTTTGGATCGGCTCATGTTATTTTTTGCGAGAGAGACAGAACAGATATCACAACCGACAATAAACCCGCTTTTTGCTGCCTCGCACGGTCGCAGACAAGGCACAAGTCACATATCCATTTTGCGTCGTTCATACCTCGCCCGATCCTTCTCTATATCCGTCTGCCCCGCACAGTCCCATCCAACAACACGAAGAAGCACCACGCGCGAAGGCTATTAGACCGGTGCCATTACCACAACAGGCGCGCTCCTTCCATAGGGCGACTGTAGAGACACAGAGACACAGAATGCTGCCGCAGTACGAGCCCGTGCAGACGGCGGGGTCGCCCGAGATGCTGGGGGCGATGCCGATCGCGGCCGAGCCGCCGCAGCCCTTTGCCGCCGTGTCGTCACTCACGACCATCAACATGCAGGGCAGCGGCAGCGATCCGTACCAGAGCGCCAGGGGCAGGGGCAGTGCTGCTGTTAATGGCGGCCATCACACGACGCACAAGAAGAGCGGCAGCAGTCGGCGGCACATGACGGCGGCGCTGCTGCAGCGCAAGCGCAAGCAGCTGAAGGCGCGCTTCAGCGACCTCGCGCGCAGCCGCAACTGGAAGCTCTGCCAGAAAGTGCTGTTTCTGCTGGGCGTGCTGGGCGTCGCGCTCCTCGCGTCGTTCATGATCCTGCGCGTCATCAACACGGACGAGTTCAACCTCGCCATCCAGTGGATCCAGGTACAGAACTGCAGCATTCGTTGTGCTTATTGCGTGCATGGTACAGCTCTGTCTAATGGTGTGGCTCTTTTCGTTGTATGTATCTCTATAGGACCATGAGGTGGTTGGCTCGCTGGTCTACGTGCTCTCGTTCACGACGTTCATCATCCTCTGGTGCGTTTCAACACAGAAGCCCCTCGCATATATGCTGTCTATTAAAACGCATAGTGTGGCTCACCTTGTGCTGCTGATTCCTATTGTAACTTTGTAGCTTTCCGTCGACAGCGTTTGAGCTCCTCGCCGGGTACATCTTTGGCTTCTGGGTCGGCTTGCTCTTGGCGACGATCGGCAAGCTGCTCGGCTCGGTGCTGTCGTTCCTCATCGGGCGATATCTCTGCCGGAAGCGCGTGCGCGCGTACATGGAGCGCGGCCACCCGGTGTTCAAGGCGTTCCAGTCGCTGCTGCTCAAGCGCCAGGTGCTCATCGTGTTCCTCACGCGCATCGCGTTCTTCCCTATCGCGATCAAGAACTACGGGCTGAGCGTGCTCGAAGTCAAGTTCGCCGTGTACTTTGCCGCGGCGCTGATCACGGGGCTGCCGTTCTCGATCATCTGGGTGTACTCGGGCCACGCCGCGCAGCACCTGACGATGTTGCTGTCCAGTCACGGCACGCACAGTAGCACGGAGATCGTGATTTTGATCATCGGCGCAGTGAGTGCGCTCTCGCTGCTGTTTTTCATCGGTTTCTACACGCGCAAGCACATTTTGGCGCTCGCCCAGGAGGAGACCGAGGCAGCTGAAGCTGAAGCGGCTGCAGCCAATGGTGCTGAAGGAATGGAACCCGATGCAGAAGCTTCAGGCTCGGACATCTATGGATCGAGTGTCTGAGCTAGAGAGAATGCTGTAGCGAGGATGATGACGACAGGAGAGCAGGGGTAGAATAGTTCTTAGGTACACGTATCATATTGTTTATCTTATTTTATTGAGGAAACTTGCGAGGGGGCTCGGAATTGCATGGTTTGCCGTGTATTTCAAGTCAAGCTCTGCCATTTTCTCTAAAGCCTTGGTTGACAATTGCTGCAACTTGGTGCTTGCTCATGGATGTAGCAAGCGGGTGTCCATGCCATTGTAGCGACGCACTCGCGGGCCAGTAGCAACAGCAGCAGCATTGTGATCTTCAGTGGCCTGAGCGCTCAGTCGCTCGACCTCAAAGTCGCGGTAGAGCATGAACGAGAGCGAGTGGCCCACGAGCGCGAGCATCGCGATCCACTCGCAGACTGCGCGCAGTTGATGCAGCGCAAAGCTGTTGCTATCTATTGCACATCAATGAAGAACAATACGAGAATCAACAATGGACATCTAACATCAGCCTATACGCAGTGTACACAAGCTGATCTCAGCAATGATCTACCTCACCATATTGCCAGAGCTTGGTCTTGTTTGCGTTGTATCGTATCGTGGATGAGCAGTACGTTGTGCCGAGCTGCTGGTTCAGACAATCCTGCACCGAGAGCCTCGGCACCGGATTCACGAGCGCGATGCCGATGACGATGAATATGACCGCGGTGAGCACGAGCAGCACTGTGCAGATCACTTGCAGCACCATGCCTAACAATCATTTTTGAGTCAGTATCATCACATGCGAAGCTTGAAGGAAACGTAGGGCAATAAACATACCAGAGTGGGTAGCCCGGGTGTTGAGAGCACGCCGAGTACGACCACGAGCGCGCTCCAGACGAGGACGTACTTGGACACGAGTCTGCGGCGGACGCGCAATCGCAGGGACGCCGACTGGTAGAGACAGTTGAGGACCCACGTCATCGCGATCGCGATTGCCACGATCGTGAGCCCCACGCCAAACACGTAGTAGCTCGGCGGGTCTAGAAGGCACATTCACAGACATCCTCAAGTCAACAACCAAATTGTCTCTGAGTTATCGCAAATATACACACATCACAGTCTTATCTCCACCCACCTCGTCCAATGTCGGAGAAGTAGGGCAGCTTGAGCCCGCCGACGTAGCGATACTGCGTGATCGTGAGGATGAGGCACGCGACGATCGTGGTGATCAGCGCCACCGACGCCACGAGCGGCATCGCCCGGCGCAGCTTGTGCACGAGCATGGTAATGCCGTCTTCTCCTCTGTGTGAGCGCTTGTTTCTGGAGAGCGCTTGGGCATGGGACTTGGTCCAGTTACAACAGTTCTCGGCTTGAGGTCGTTGTCAACTTCCCTCACGATCCGCTTTAACAACTGGGTCGAGTACTTTGTGATTGATTGACTGTTGACTCGAAACAGAGAGGTTGCTTGTTGTTTATGCAAGAATTGCTGCATTTTCATTTTCCTTTCGCATTCACATTGACGCATTTTTCATAGAATAATAGAAGAGGATACCTATGCGGAGGAGTCCAACTCACGTGGACGCTGCGGGTGGCGTGGGCAGCACTGCGAGGCTGTAGAAATGTGTGGACTGCGCGATCCCGCGGCTGGCGCAGCGCTCGAACTCTTCTTCGTAGTCGTGCGACGCGAACGAGAGCGAGTACCCGAGTAGCGTGAGGATGCAGCCCAACTGCGCGACTGCGCGCATCTGGTTGGCAGTAAAGTCGTCCTCTGCAGGTGGACGCAATAATAGTCACAAAAAGAGCCAGTTAGCGAGAGGTGGGCATTTGTTGTCAAGTGAGTGTCCACATAAGACCGACACATGAGTGAATGAGCTCCAGCATACTACTTACCATAGTTCCAGAGGTTGGTGTCCACAGCGGTATGCCGCATGGTCTCCGTGCAGTACACTTCACCGAGATCTCGTTCCAAGCACTACAGGATGATAGAAACATTATTCAACGGACATATCACATTAGAACCATGACCCACCAGGCTCTCGCAGTGTCCACCAGCAATGGACGCACCTCACTGATCGAGAGCCGCTTAAAGTCCTGGACGATCGCGAGTCCCACCGGCAGGTACAGCAGACTCGCGATGAAGAACGCGGTCGCGACCACAAACTGGACGTGGAACGTCCGCTGGAGCTTGAGCAGCCGCAGCATCTCGGGACTCGGCGGCGCCAGGTTCACGCCGTTGGTCGTGTACGACACCGGGTCGGTCATCGAGCGCACGAACTTCTGGATCCTGTAGCTGATGAACGTGTTCAGGAAGACCGCGACGCTCTCGAGCAGGAAGAACCAGTGCGCGCCGAAGCTGTGCGCCACGGGGTGCGACCCCGCGCTGAACATGCCGACGAACACCAGTCCGAGCATGGAGAGCACACCGGACGCGAGGCTCACGAGCAGCCGGCGGTGCGCTGCTCGCGGCATCGTCACGTCCACGTCCGCAGTGTCGACCGGTTCCGTGAGCACCGCGTACTGGAACTGGAAGTTGAACGCCCAGTTGATCGCCAGCAGCACCGCGGTCACCAGCGCGCCGAGGTTGAACAGGTAGTACGCTGGCGAATCGCGCGCGAGGTCCGAGACGTAGGGCCACGCGAGGCCGCCCAGGTACTTCCCGCCGATCTTCGCGCAGAGCACGCAGAGCAACAACGTCGCGAGCACGACGCACGCGGCGGCAACAGGCGCGAGGCAGCGCAGCTTCTTGAGCGCGACCGTCGTGTTGAGCGTCTTCATGTTAAACAATCCTTCGTGGTCTGCGCGAAAATGAACGAATGACTCTGGATTGACGCCCGCCCATTCGCTCAGTCAGTCAGTCAGTCGCAGTAACGCAAGGCGCACTCTGAAGCGCAGCCAGAAGCGCTCACAAGTGTGAGGTTCTTTCTATCTTTCCATTGAGCACATTCAGAGAAGACATCCATCTATCCATACAAAACACACAGGTATATGGATGGATGGTTGTGTGACTGTTTTGGTACCCGCCTGCCTCTGTATTACGCGCGCCGTCTTGTCTGTGGCCCATGAGCTTCTGCATTCAAGTCGGTCCACCACCCAAAGAAGCAAGAGAAGCAAGAAAAATCGCGCGCTTGAACAGAAATCTTCCATTTTGAACGAGCGATGCGCGCGCAGGCTCTTCCATGATAGTATTGGTGGTGGCGGATCTGCTTTCTGCTGGGATGCAATGTAAGCAAGTTCACGTGGAGAGATCAGCGACAGAGAGAGAGAGAGCGAAGCTGCTCGTCAGTACGAAAGCGATTTGCGTACGTACGTGGTCGTGCGTAATGCGCCATCAGGAGGCGCGCGCCGCTTCAGGATGCTGGTGGTGATGAGCGGCTTCTTGCTTCTTGCTTGTTCAGGCTCGCAATAATAATACAGCGAAGTGGTTGATGGAATGGCGGAAGATCCATTTTCCATTTCCATGCGTTCGTGCGTGGCGCTTTGTTTTGGGAAGGGGAACAATGCGGCAGAGACGTCGACTAACTTTGGAAGCGAAAAAGATCTCGACAAGCTGCTGCTACATTCAAATTTACCGAGTATATTTGAGAAAATGGAAAATAAGAAAATTCGGGATGGTCTCACAACACAAATAAATCTGTGACAGAAACAACCCACTGAATGTTGATCTGACTTGTAAAATACAGCCAAAGAGTCGGATGCATGCACGTTCTATGCAGCATGTTAAGTGTCAGCAGTCATGCCCAAGTTCCATGTTGAAGTGGAGCTCTTCGATCTTGCCTGTCTTCCTCATCATCTTGTGTCACGACTGCCGCTTCTTTCATAGTTCGTAATGGCACCACCAGCACCACCAGCAACCGCTCGAAAGAAATCCTCCCATGCGAATGGCGATGGGAATGACTCAGCAGCATACACAAATTTGGGCTCCATCATGCATGCTCACATGGTCAATACTAGTAATTGCTCATTAGCTCCATGCAATTGGCTTGGGTTATGGCAGCAAAGCACAAAAGCACAAGAGCAAACACAAGAAGAAAAGCGTTGGGCATTAATAAAATAGGTGGGGTCTCTACATATTGTACGCTGTATGGTGATTCTCCGAGGTGTCGTCGCTCGAGAGCGGCAGCGGCGAGTTGAGCATCGGGATCGTGTAGAAATGCGTCGAGGGCTCGTTGCCGCGCACTTGGAGGTCCTGGTTGTCCACTTCGCGCGCAAAGTCGTGCGAGAGGAACGAGACCGAGTACCCCACGAGCGTCAGGATGCACCCGAGCTGCGCCGCCGCGCGCATCTGCGTCTTGGAAAAGTCGTCCTCTATGGTAAGTAGCGTAGTTATAATGGCATTGAAACATTGGTGTTGTCAGGAAACGAGCCTTGGTACAGGAGATCATATATCGCTCCTTACCGTAGTTCCAGAGCTTGGTCTCCGTGTCGTTCTTCCGCATGGTGTCGGTGCAGTACTTGACGCCCAAGTTGCGCTCAAGGCACTGAAGAAACAAGTAAGGCATGCGCATACATATTTATATATACGTGTCAGCTCAATGCGCGTAGCAATCGCGAAAGACATGAGCAAATGGCACGTTACCTCTGCGATCGTGAGGTGTTTGAAGTCGGCAACGATCGCGAGGCCGATCGGCAGATACAGCAAGAACGCGATGAAGAAGAGCGTTGTGAACACGATCTGGATGCGGAACGTGCGGCGCAGACTCGCGATGCGCTGGACGTCTTCGTTCGGCGTCGAGGCGCTGCCACCGGCCGATGAGATGAAGCCCGGCAGGTCGCGGCTCGAGCTCGCGTGGCAGAAGATCGTCCAGCTCACGCCAGTCTAATCACGGGTATTGAATGTGCGCCAATGCTTTGATTAGTGGGAATTGTTGGGATATAAATGACTGGCGGGTGGGGAGGTACGTACGTTAATGAAGACTGCGATGGTCTCGAGGAAGAAGAACCAATACGCTGCGTAGTTGTGCGTGGTCGGGTACGACGACGTACTGAAGTACGCCTGTAACATTTCCAACAATACGCATTAGTATAACACCACCATATACGCTGTACAATATGCGCGCAATTCATTTGCTGTACCAGAACGGGCAGTCCGACGACCGAGATCGTGCCGAGTACGGTGCACGCGAACGCCCAGGTGTGCGCGCTGCGCTTGATCTGGCCGAGCTGGATCGGGCGGCTGAGCACCGCGCGCTGGAACTGGAAGTTGAACACCCACGTGCACGCGAGCGCGATCGCAGCGAGCGTGAGCCCCACGCAGAAGATGTAGTACCCAGGCGCGTCTACCAACACACACACACACATTGTAAGCAACATGCCACAGCACAGAGCGCATATCACAGAGCGCATATAATGCGCACCTCGGCCCATGTCGGAGAAGTAGGGCCACTTGAGCCCGCCCGTGTAGATGTCGCGCGTCTTGGTCAGGATGAGGCACGTCACGAGCGTGAGCACGACAACGCTGACGCCGATCACGGGCGTGAGCACTCGCAGCCGCATCACGAGCGCGGAGGTCGCTGGCGCGAGCGTGGCCGTCGACGGCATCATCCAGCAGGCAGGCAGACAGACAGCTACGGTGCGGTACTGGACGCAAGGAAGTGTGCGCTGCGGCGCTATCTGTCAAATGGCGCTCTCGCTGGCCAACGGAATTGCGCTCTTCGTGCTGACGCTCTTAAGAGACAAGGAAGCGGCCAATAGAGCTGGGCAATAATAGCACTGAGCGGGTGCGTAATACGCAGGTTGCCTATTTATAGCTCGCCAAGCAAACACACTGCGATAAGTTAACGCGCGCGTCCGTTTGTGGTGGCCATCTGTTTCTTTTTCTATTGCTTTTTTCTATGATGAGGCTTTTCACCCGATCTTGGTTTTCTATCTCACAACTCTTTGTTGTTGTTGGTCCGACCCTTTCTTGGCTCTCGCTTATCCGGACGTGCTCTCTATTCAGTCGGATCTGTGACGTGTGACGGACAGATATTCAGCACTGAACCCAAGAAGAGACATCAGTGCCGTCAGTGCTGTGCTGTGTGACTGGGCTCGGCTCGGTGAACTGGATGGGGAGAATCGAGAATCCACCTTCACACAGGCGGCGATTTGTTGGACTTTACACTTGCAGTTTGTTTGGAGACGGCGATCGACAGCCGCATATCCGACAGGCACACATGCGTTTGGAAGTTGCGACTCCTGTTCATTATCGTGAGTGGGATCCTCCCTTGCGATTCTGAACTCTTTTGATGTCATACAGGTGGCACATCTCTGTGCTCGCGAGTTGTGGGCGTGGCGCTGCGTTTGACCTAAAGAGCTCCCTGTCCAAGCAGAAAAGATCCCCATTTGCGCATTTGTAATTGAGCTCCTCACATGAGAGCTGCTCATGGGATGATGTGGGTGGTCGCACTGTGGCAAGTCACAAGTTGGTCACAGTCGGACCGTCACTCAGCAAAAGAGCAGCTTGAGTACAGTGCTTCTCCTAACATCTCTCCTGAAAATCCTGAACCGCCGCCGAACAGTTTATAAGAAGAAGAAATAATCCTCCACTCTCGCCGAACTGCAACATCGTTTTGCGATTTTTATTCTCACGTCGGGTTCTGTGTGTGGCGTGCAAACACCAACACCAGCGTTTGGTCTTGTCGCGCATTGCTCACGAATTATACACGTCAAATTCTGCGTGTGGAGTGAAGTGCTGCTCGCATTCATCTGCCATCTTCTGATGCGACTTTGTTGCGAGCAAAAAAACACTCATGATTCATGGAGATCTTGCCATGAACGCGTTCAACAAGTTCGCTGTAGGGCATTGACAACATGGATTCTGCAAACCGAGAGGGTACGTCGCTAATACGCACATACCTGAGCGAAATCGAGGTACTCGTCATGGCTAGTTCTTCGTGGGTGGAACCTGTCAATCAAGTGATGCTGTGCAAGCAAGGCTATGTGATAGAACGCTGGCAAATGCATCGGAGTACAGCATCAAGTTCGGGTGGCGTATGTTAATGATCTTTTTGTATTGACGATAAATTAGTAAAATGAAGAAACAAACACGACAATACGTCGACGGCTTTGACCGAAAGAGAGAGAGGAAGACTCCTCAACAGCAATGAACAATCGTTCTTTCTCTTCCCATCTTTCTCTCTCACTTGGACACGCGTGCTGATCTGGTCTCCGCGTGGGCGTCATCAATCGATCCGCTCTCGGGTCGACTCTTCCTCAGGGTTGGTTACAAACGACTGGATCGCGACGTCTTCATGAGGTTCGCGAGCGAGTTCACGTAGAGGCTGTCGGTGGCGTCGCTGCACTTGTCCGACTTCTCGGCGTAGCGGTTGACCGGCAGCGTGTGGCGGAACTTCTGCTCGCCCGACATGCGCGTGTTCTCGTAGATCGAGCGCTTGGCGTGCGCGGTCGCGAGCAGCGCCGCGTTGATGGACGACGAGTTGGTCGCGTGGTGGTGCTGCGCGTGGGCCTGGCGGTTGCGTGGCGTCTGTGGCATCTTGGCTTGTGTGCGGGCTGAGTGCTCTGTGGCGGTGGCTTGTCTTGGCGGCGCTGTTCTGGTGTGCGTCGGGGGTGCAAATTCGGAAATGAGCTCTTCGTTTGATCCCAGTCGACCCAAGTGGCCTGTTCGCTCACCCACTTGCCCCACTTGAATACGATCCTGCAATAAGACACGTTCAAGTACGCAATGCTAGAGGTATATAGGGTTCGAAAGGTACATGGAGGCATCAAAAGGTTTTGTATTCTTAACCTGACGGCTATAATTGTACAGGTTACTTGTTTATACAGGTGGCTCGTGATCACGTGGGAATCGACCAGATGGTTTTTACAAAGTTCAACTAAACAGTTTTATAATTTGATACTTTGAACGTATCATTGAGATACAGGTTATGTATTCGTACGAGTAAAACGACGCGTTGAGACAAAACCACTCTTTTGATTTAGATAGGGTATGTTATTTTGCAGTACTAGTGCGGTGATTGGTGGAACCCTCTTCTGCGGTCACAAAAATCTGAGTCGCGCGTGTCATTGCGATCGGTTGGCTACAGTTGCGATGTTTCGGGTCGGTTTCCTGCAGTCAGCAGCTCATCAGTTTCTGCTCGAGCAAGTCGCACATTTGCAGCGGGTCTTTGCTGACGAGTTTCCACCTTCAGGATTTGCTCTTCGTGGCTTTGCTGCGTTTGCAGTCGCTCTCTCTCTCTCTTCTCTAGGAGGATACGAAGGTGAGACAGCATCATGCACTATGAAGGTGACAGCATATCGCACGAGCCTCTGGAGCGCTTCCGCCCACGATGCGCATGCGCATTTATGAAGCGCACTGACGCGGTTTACCTGGGTGCGTGATGAGGAGATTCGCATGCAAATGCAGTTAGCTGTACGGATGTACGCGCATATTCAACGGCCAGGTAGAAGTGTGAGTGGACGTGTGGGGCAAAGAGTATGGTCGTGTTGTGAGCGTATGCACAGATGCGGAGCCGCATTGGTGCAGTGAGAAGCTAGCTGGTTGGTATATTCATTCACCTTGTACGATACAGAACATCAGCTCACTCAATCGCGTAAAATAAAGATGTATTGTGGGTCGTATTATGGTGTGTATCTTTCTTATCGCTTCTGGTGGTTGATGTAGCGCATCGCGAACGCTGCGAGCACGCGGAAGACGACGATCATGGCCATGAAGATCCAGAAGTACTGCGCCAGGTGGTGGTGCTTGATGCCGAAGACGACGTCCAGGTAGCTCTTGATGGGGATCGCGCCGATCGTGACCGGCGCGTTCTCTATGAGCTGGCAGCCCAGCGGCCATCCGGACATGTCGAGCGGCGTCTTCTTCGCGGCAGCGACAGCCATTTCCATCAGATGTGCGTCCGAGCAATCGCCAAAGACCGTACCGGCGAGCAGCGAGAACGAGTAGCGCTGGGGCGTGATCGCGTACAACCACTTGTAGCCCGACGGGATCTCGATCGCCGGCGGGTTGAAGCCCATGAACAGGAAGAAGATCGCGTTGAAGAGCACGCCGATGACCGCCGCCACTTCGATGCTCGGCAGCGCAAAGATGAGGAACTGCCCCATGTACGCCTGGAACAGCACCTGCAGCGCCGTGTTGAGCCAGTAGAACACAAACTCCTTGAAGCCCGTGAAGCCGACCATCGGGTAGAACGTCGCAGTGAAAAGCAGCGCGCCGACAGCGACGTACGGGATCTCCACGACCGTGAAGCACACAAAGTACCAAAGCGAGTTGTACGTCTGCGACGCACGCTCGCGGTAGAACGACGCGCGCTCCTCGAACGCGATCGGCAGGATACTGATGAGCGACACGATGCCGATGAACGCCGTCGCCAGGAAGATCATGCCGAGACCGCCGTTGATGCCCTGGTACGTCGTGTACTCCGAGTCGAGGTACACGAGGCCAAAGAGCACGCCGAGGAAGAGCGAGATCATGAGGCGCGTCCAGTTGTACGACGGCGTGCGCCAGTACATGTTGAAGAAACGCTTCATGAGGAACTTCAGCTGGACGAGCTCAGTCGCAGCACGCTTGTTGGAGAATGTCACAGGCTGGAGACTCTCCAGTGGCAGGAAGAGACCTGGCTCCTGGAGCTTCTCGTCGATGAGCACGCGCTTGTTCTCGCTCGCGGCGAAATACTCGACAAAGTTCACCGCCGCAGCCGCGTCGGAGTTCTCCGCATCCGACTTGCCTACGCCGGCGCCGATCACTTCGAGCATCCACGTTGCAGGGTTGTAGCCGCTCGCGATACGAGGCACGCCTGGGACGGTTTCAAAGTACTTGATCAACGCGCTGCCCTCGTGGCCCAAGTCACCGAAGAACACGGTCTCACCGCCACGCTTGAGCAGCAAGAGGCTGTCAAAGAGATGGAACACCTCGGACGACGGCTGGTGGATCGTGCACAGGATCGTGCGACCAGAGTCCGCTACTTTGCGCACACCGTCCATGATCACCTTGGCCGACCGCGCGTCCAGACCGCTCGTGGGCTCGTCCAAGAACAGCACACTTGGCTGCGCTGCGAGCTCCACGCCGATCGTCAAGCGCTTCATCTGCTCCGTGGAGCTGCCGCGGATGATATGGTCCGCGATGTCCTCCATGCCCAGAAGCTCCAGGGATTCGCTTACCGAGTCGTACTTGTGGCTGTCCGGCACATCGGCACCCTGGCGAAGAAATGCGCTGAACGTCAGCGCCTCACGGAACGTCGCGGCCTCCGAGTGGATGTCCATTTGCTCGCAGTAGCCGGTGCACCTTCGAACCGCCAGATCCGAGGCTTCCCAGCCATTCAACAGGATCTTACCCTTGATCGTGCCTCCCGTCTTGCGACCGGCGATCACATCCATCAGCGTCGTCTTGCCCGCTCCAGATGAGCCCATGAGCGCAGTCATGGACCCTGGCAGTGCGTAGCCCGTGATGCCCTTGAGCAAATCGAGCGACTGCGCTGGCTGGCCGTTGCCGGCGGGTACCGAGACCGAGTACCAGAGATCCTGGAACGCGACAGTCACCGGCGTGATCTTGCGCTCGCGCTCACTTTCAACACGAAGCACCACGTCCTTCGAACGAGGCGTGGTGACCAGAGCGTAGCCGTCTTCCGTTGCGCCTTCATCACCAGAGGTAGCTGGACTGACGCCAGCCGTGGCGTCCAGCGCCGCTTCCTTCGGCAGCGAGATGTTCTCGGGACGCTCGTAGCGATGGTACTCGAGCACGATGTACGCGATGACCATGAAGAGCAGGTACGCGGCGACCATGAAGATCGCGCCGTAGACGATCCAGCTCTTCTCCGAGGGCACGTCGAAGAGCGCGAGCGAGTACGTGCCCATCGTTCGTCCACCGTAGGTGGTGCAGTAGTCGAAGTCGTTGTAGATGCACTTGTCGAGCGAGCTGTGGCGGTACTGCGCGACGACCATGCTGCGCAGCGTCCAGGCGATCGGGTTGAGCCAGTAGAGCCAGATCATGTAGTCGGGGATCTGCTCCTTCGTCACGACGAAGCCCGCAAAGAGGATGAAGATGAGCAGCGAGACCATGGCCAGGGGCTTGGCGATGTGCAGGTTCGGCGCCACGGCCGCCAGCAGAAAGAACCACGCGAGGAACACGAGGATGCCGAGCACGAGGAACACCTCAAAGAGGATGAACGCGCCAGCCTCCTGCACGAAGTTGCCCATCCAGTAGATCATGGAGCCGAAGATGAGACTCTCGAGGATCGCGAACGGGATGTGGCTCACCGAGTTCGAGAGCACGTACGACGACGTGCGGTAAAAGTTCGCCGCGCGCTGCTTGTAAAACACCTCGCGCGCGTTGTAGAACGTCGTGAGCATGGACGACTGGCCGAGCCCGAGGAAGAGGATCGACGCGAAGATCACGCCGATGGCCACCTGGATGTTCGCCAAGTCGATCTTGTAGAACACGCTCCCGTACACAAGTCCCATGATCACGACGAGCATCGCGCGGCCCTTGAGGAACGCCGTGTTGCGCAGCTGCAGCTTGGTCTGGCGCTTCATGAGCGTCCACGTGCTCGCCCAGAACGACTGCTGGAACTCGGGGATCGGCTCCATGTGCGTCACGGCGTCGCTGATCAGCACAGGGTCGTACGGCTCCTCGATGTCCTGCTCCATCGCCTTGTAGATCGACGACTGCGTGAAGAGCTCGGCGAACTCGCTCGCAAGCCGAGGGTGGCGGCCGGAGTAGCTACCGTTCGCTGTGGAGATCCCGTCCACTTGGTACTGCACTTGCTGCTTCGTACCCAAGTCGCAGAGGAAATCCGCAATGTCTCTCCGTGGAGGACACACAAAGCCCAGCGACTCAAAGTACGCCGCGGCGTCCGTGCAGGGACCGTGGTACATGACCTCGCCCTCGTTCAGGATCATGACATTGTCGAAGAGCGCAAACACCTCGGGCGACGGCTGCAAGAGCGAGATGATCACGGTCTTGTGCAGTCTCTTGGCGATGCTTCGCTGTGTGTTGATGATGTCGTACGCCGCCGCACTATCGAGCCCCGTGCTGATCTCGTCCATGAGCGTGACGTACTTCATGCCGAACTCCATCTCGCCCGTGGTCACGCGCTTGCGCTCGCCGCCAGAGATGCCGCGGAGCATCGCGTTGCCGACCAAAGTGTGCTGGCAGAGCTCGAGGCCGAGCTCCTGCACCACGATGTCGGGGTAGTTCCTGTACACGCTGCGCGCCGCTTCAATCGCAATCGCGTTCTCTTCGTCCGTGCCATGCGACAGGAACTTCACGGCACGCTCGGGAAGCGTGCTCCCACAGCACTCGTGCGCAAACTCGAGCGTCTCCTTGGCTGTCAGAGTGGGGAAGTGCTTGTCGTGCTGCGTGACGTAGGCGACAAACTGCGGCAGGCGCTTGAGCAGCTTCTCGCGACTCATGCCGTTGTACGTGATCTCGCCCTCAAAGTTGATCTCCTTGTCGATCGGGAAGCGGCCGCTGAGCAGCTTCATCAGCGCCGACTTGCCCGAGCCCGATTGGCCGAGGATCAGCGTCAGCGTGCCGGGCTTGAACGTGCCCGTGACGTTCTTGAGGATGTGGCGCGTCACGGTGTGCTTCTTGGTCGCGACCTTGGCGATCCGCTTCATCACGTGGTTGGGAAGCGTCGGGAGTTCGTTCTGGTCGTCTACCTCGTTGTTGTTCTCGTCATCGTTGTCGCCGTGGTGACGGTGGTGTCGATGCGGGTCGTGCGCCATCACCAGGTCTGCCGAGAGCGAGACGTTCTTGAAGCGCACCTCCATCTGCGGGAATGTCTTGCCGAGCGCGACCTCGACCTTGGCGGCGATGTCCTGGTGCAGCGCCTGCGGCCCCAGCGCCATCATGTCCTGGCCGGTGCTGTACGAGATCGCAGCAGGGGACGGAGGCTGGGGCTCAGGCTCGCCTGGTCCAGCCGTCATCTTGTGCTGTTGTTGTTGTAGTTGCTTGCTTGAGAGTTCAGAAATGAGCAGCTCTTGGGAAGGCGAGGAGCTCTCGGGCTGCCTGGACTGCCGCCGTGGCAGGAGAGAAGCGCGCGCGCCATGGAAAGAGAGGTGCGGACGAGACAGTCGGCCCTGTGTTGGACCTACAGTAGCGACGACGCCCGCCAGTCAGACTCACAGCGGATGTGTCGCCAAGTGCGCGCGTGTGTCATCAAGCAACTTGATGATCCCGTGACGCTTCGCGGCTTTCCGCGCAAAATGGTTGACGGACGCATTTTGGGGCTGCGTGTCTTTGGCCACGCACACTACTATACGCAACATTGATATTTGCCTTTCAAGGATAACATTATTGTGTACAAATTTAAATGTGGAATAAGGTAGATGGTTTGGTGTGCGGCAGTGCTCAGATTGGAATTTCTGTGGCCAGCGTGTCTTTGCTGCATTTTAACTCGAACAATGAATGACCTGGACGAACGGATGCCTAGATTTCAACCATAAAGCGTCCATAATAATCCATAAAAGCCATAACTGCTCTGAGATTTGACCCTCAAAATCTCCATAAATTATAAATCTAAACTTACCCACCTGTTTCCACCAGAACAGCTGATCGTACTTGCTAAGAGGGAGGTTGGCACCCTACTGGCGTGCCCTGCTGGCGAAAACAAAACAACACGTTGAAGCGCGTTGCCTTCGGCTAGCTCGCCTGTGCAGGTCGCTGAGCTTCGCTCATCGAAGGCCAACAGCAGACATTTGTCTCCAGAATTCGTACTTAAATGCCTGTTCACAGTGTTTAGCTGTAACTTTGGTCCCGTATGTTTCACAAATGGCCCTTCTTTTGGCGATAGTCAGCATGATTTTTGCCACACTCCGTCCATAATTTATATGGTTTTTATGGACCACTATGGACGCTTTATGGGTGAAAAAATTAGCCTGGATGGGATGGATGAACGATGGATTGTTTCATCTTCACGGACTTGCTCTGTCACGAGTAATCGTTCTCCATGTTGATCGCGATGCGTGCGTTGTGCAACTCTGCTCCAATGTCGCTTTTGGCGGAAAAGCGAATGCGACAACTCAGCCACAGCGTTGAGCGTCCGTGACGCGCCTGTGGTGCCAGCCCATCGGCTCTTTGAAGATGGAAGCAAAAACTGTAATCTCGGGCTGTCCATTTTCGTGGGATTTCGCCTGAGCTCATCGAGTCTCATATACGTGAATTGACTCATCAGCGAGTCTCGACATGCATCCGAGGCGGCCACAAAGACACGAATGGAGGCAGAAGAGAGCGTTGGATACTGATCGGCTTCTCTGATGGGAACAGTGGTGCTATTTGCTTGCTTAGCGTGGCTCAAGTTGCAGATTTGTCGGAGGCAGATCAAGCGGAATGATTTGCATCTTGCTCGTACGTCTCTTGTGAAAATGGCAGTCACTTATTGAATGTGACTTTCTTGCATTTAGCGCTATACCGCCCGACGACGAAATAGGTATTCCCAAGCTTCAAGTCGGCCGATGGCATTTGCATCAACAGCGTTAGGCGGTGAAGCCAAAGTGGAGCTGCTGCAGACAGAACTCGTCCAGCTTGGAGGCGCTGGCGGCACGAACGCGTCCGGCCGCAGGTAGCGCACGATCGCCGCCAGCGCCTCCACGAACTCGGCGTAGGTCAGGAAGAGCTCCTCGCTCTCGTGGGCTCTCTGCTGGTAATCGCTTGGTAATGAGGTTGGAGCTGGAGCTGGTGTCGTCTCCAGTCCACCACCACCAGCCACATTGCTATTCCCATTGCTGCTACTCGACTGGTGGCCGTGGATTGCGATGCTCTCGCGCTCCAGCTGCAGGATCTCCGCCAGCACGTGCTGCACGTCGTCCAGGTTGAGAAAGTGCTCGCGGAGCAGCTCAAAGTGGCGGCAGAGTGCCACGAGCCCCGCGACCGAGAGCATCTTCCTGGGACCTGAGCTGGTCTGGGGCTGGGTCGAGGACTGAGGCAACCTGTTGGTATTGCCATGGAGCTCTTGAGACCCAGAAAGATTATCATCTACTGCTGCTGTGGCGTTGGCAAAGCGCGCGTAGAGCGCGGCGAGCTTCTTCTGGTGCTTGGCGAAGACCTCGCGGCACTCGGCGGCCAGCAGCTGCGGGCGGAACACGTTCACGCGTCATTTCGCTCGCACTGTTGTCGCTGCTGGTTCCCATACTACTGTCCTCTGACGACAACGCCGACAAAGTGGAGCTCTGTTGGCCTGGCGCCGCGAGCACCGCCGCGTCCGTGCCGGCGGCGACCTCGGGGTTCACCTGCACGAACACTCTCTGGATGAACTCGTACGGGAACGGCCGCGTCGCGCCGAAGAAGCGGCAGTCCTTGAGGAACGCGTGGAACTCTAAAAGGGACATGGACATGGCGATCTTCTGGAAGAACCGCTCCTCGTCGTCCTCGTGGTGAGATTGGTTCAGGGGACTCTGGTTCTGGTTCAGGGCTCCGGTTGTCTGAGGCTGAGAGCTACCACCACCGCTCGATAGATCCTGCGAGGGCTCCATCGCCGCGTAGTACCGGTAGATGCGCCGCAGAGACTCGTAGTGCTCCTCGAGCACGGGCTCCACGTCCAGCAATTCGGCCTCCAGCGCCTCTCTCCCCACCGGCAGTTTGTGCACGTAGTGGTTCCTTAGAGACTCGCTTTCTGCTGCAAACTGCGCCACGAGCTTCGCGGTGTACAGCGTCGTCAGCATGTACTTTTCACGCCACACGCGGCGGTCCATGAGCACCATGGGGATCTCCTTGCGGCCGCGCCTCAAAAGAACCCGGAGCGCGTCCTGCTGCACCTTGCGCGGTGTCGAGCATGTTCTGCAGAAACAGGAGCTCCCAGTCGACGAGCGCGAAGCAGAGTTCCCCCCACTGGTTCACGATGCTCTGCAGCTTGCGCTCGTTGTTCTGGCGCACGCGCAGGTCCAGCTGGCGCAGCAGGTCCTCGAGTCCGAGCAGCTGGCGCTTGGCAAAGTCCACGTGCTCGCGGTTCGCTCGGGTCTCCTGTTTCGCGGACTCGATCTGCTGCTCGAGCTTGACGAGCAGGTCCTGGAAGTCGTGCTGGTTCTCCTGGAAGTGCGTCAGCTGCAGCCGGGTCCTCCGGATCTTCTCAGCGCTGGCGAACGCGGCCCAGCGACGAAACAGCCGCAGCAGCCGCTGCTTGGACCACCGGCCGCTGGTCTTCTCCAGCAGCACGCGCGTGTACTTCTTGCGGATGATGATCTTCTTCCAGTCCACGAGCGTCTGCTTCATCACGACGCGTGCACTTTGCGTGGTGGGTGGCTCGTACCCTCTCGCGACAGGGAGCGGTCGTTGTCGCGCGTTGCTCGAAGCTGGACGTGTTGGTCCTGGTTCATTTGCTCTCCAAATCTCTTCCTTCCTTCGCCTTTGGGTCTTGGGACAACCAGAGATCTCGTTTTCCATTGTCCTAGATACTGGCAGGGAAACGACGTCTTAAGGCGAGGCGTCGGTTCACTCCCACTCTCATAAGCACAAGACACGGGGTCATCGTCGCTGTGGATTGCGCAACGTTGATTCAAAGGTGAGAGTATATCAGGCAGAATGTGCGCATGATTCTCTGGATACGCCCGGAGCCAAGCCACAACCTCCAGCACATTGCCCATTTCTCGATTCCCAGGTCTCCACCAGTTTCCCAATCTCATTCGCAAGGTCGCCTTGACACTGTTGAGTTTTTCTCTCCATCCTACGCCTGGAACCTTGCTGCGCATGTCCAAATGCGGCGAACTATTCTTGCTGATCGCCAGCAGAGTGGGTATAAATGGCAGCTCGCTGGCCAAGCAAACACCGTCCCAAATCGAAGCAAGCCCCTTGCTCTTCACTTGGGAGCAGCAACTTCACCCCACATTCGCAAATCGCCCTCTTCACCAGCCAAGCAGACCACAGTCACAACTGCTCCTCATACTAGGCAGCCATGGCCACAACTGCGATCTCAACTGGAAACCCCTCCATGCCCGGCGCGGGACTGCTTCACTCGTCCTCCGCCAAGGCTTTTCTCGAGATCATCAACCCGCTGGCGCTCATCAAGGACGCGAAAATGCTCACGCCCGCGGAGTTTCTGCGGGATTTCTACACGCGCCGGGGTCTCCACGACAAGCTCAAGGACGTCGACGCGCTGGTCGCCAGCTACGGCCACCAGATGCCGCAGCTCTATGCTGAGCTCGACAAAAAGTGCGCTTGTGTGGAAATTGGTCATTGGCCTTGATAACTGGGATAACTCACCGCCGCAATGTCATTTCACTTGATTTTCACACCAGATACGGAACCAACTTCGTCGCAAACCCGCCTCCAGCTCGCGAGGAGATCCACCCAGCTGCCGTTCACCTCCGATCGGCCACGCCAGTCGCGCCAAAGGCTCCAGCAAAGGCCCAGTCGCACAAGAGTACGGTCATTCACAACCTCTCTGGGTCTTGCCGTGCTTGAAGTTCACAACCGCTAACCGTGTTGTTCTTGGCATAACCTTCGTTATTGTAGTCGTGCTTCTTGGGAACTCGGGTGTGGGGAAAACCAATTTGTTGAGCCGCCTCAACAAAGGCGAGTTCAACACCGAGTTCACGTCCACGATCGGCGTCGAGTTCCTCACGCACAAGATGCAGCTCAACGACGTGGAGGTGAAGGCGCAGATCTGGGACACGGCGGGCCAGGAGCGCTTCCACGCCATGATGGCCACGTACTACCGGAAAGCCGTCGGCGCGCTCTTGATCTTTGACGTGCGCGACCGCCAGAGCCTGCTGGGCATCGAGGAATGGCTCGACCAGTTGCTCAACGTGGCCGAGCCGGGGCTCCACGCCGTGCTCGTCGGCAACAAGTGCGACCTCGCGCCGCCTGAACGTGTCGTCACCATGGAGGAAGCGCAGCAGTTCGCCGCCGCGCACCACGTGCAGTACATCGAGGCGTCCGCCAAGACCGGGCAGAACGTCGAGGAGGCGTTCCACACGGTGATCGCCGCTGTGCACCGCGCGCACGTCGCAGAGCTCGCGGTGCAAGAGCTCTCGACGATCGTCGACTTGGCCGGTACACGCCCTGGGAGCTGGCAGCATTCGTCCAATTCGTTCTTTGGCGGCTGCAACTTTGCTTAAAAGCTACAAGTTTTCTAGCACACACTATCTAATTTGAACAATACAATACGGCCATAAGAAAGAGAACCGTGATACCCTAGGGGTCTCACCATAAACTCTTTGCACGCAAAGCTTACCATGTTGGATGATAATTGAGAGACTGGTACAACCCTATAATACACAAGAATGGAGGAGGCACCGAACCAACCGCTATGATCAACGTGCGTCTATGAATCTTGTACCGCAGGAGCCTGGCAAAGCCGCACGAACGCCATGAGCTCTGCAAGCTTCTCGTACGTCTCGGGGTCGCCCGTGCGCTCGGCGTCGTCAAAGAAATGGCCGGCGACCAGCCACGCATCTTCCTCTGCGAACTCGTCGTCGTCCTCGCCCTCCTTCTCCTCTTTGTCTCCACGTGCGCTTCCAGGCTCATTAAACGCGATTTGTAGCTGCTCACTGGACGAATCTGGTTGCGCCGCTGGCAGTGTGACCTCGCTGTCCTGTGTGGTAGGAGTCTCGGACCGTGTGGCGTCGGCGTCCTCGCCGTCGTAGCCGGACTGAGTGACCATCACAGCCGACTCTTTCTGCAAGCGACCCGCGCGCTCCTCTCTCTCAGGTGAAGATGCTGAACACTCGCGACTGCCGCGCGCTTTCAAGATCACTCGCTCTGCAATCACACTCGTGCGCTGTTCAAAATAGACCTTGTGTGGGTTGAGTTGTCTGGTTCAACCGGATGCGCATCCATTCCACGCGCGGTATACATTTCCCATTGTCATTGCGCAGCTATTGCAATTGCCAGTCGAGCAGAAGCAGCGCATGGAGGACTCTCTGCGTGCACAGAGTGAGCCGTCCATCGCTCGCAGATGTGATGCACAACTGAGGTTGTCAAGTGTGTGTCACTATTCGCCACTTTCGAAATACTGACACTCTCTTTCAGCATCAGCATCCTTTTCCTGTTCCAAATTTCATACTAAACTTGATCGTTTCCACAAAAGGGGGTTTCGAGCACCATCCACATTTTTGTCACCGATCTGCACTCGTCGAAATTCACCACCAGAAGAGAGCAGAATGGCCATGCGTCAAGCTGCTTGGCGCGCGACCGTGCGGCTGCGTTCTTCACCGCTTGCTGCCGCGACGCATGCGCGCGGGTCAATGGTGATGATGGTGCCTGCAGCGGCCGCCACAAGTGCTTCATCGCCTGGCGCTTTCGGCTTTGCGCACGAGAGACGCTGCTTCTCGAGTGAACCATCAACGGGGTCTGGAATCGCGACGGCTTCCGCGCTCGATCATCTGGACGAGACCACGACGCTGCTGTTCGCCGATGGGCCGCTCACAGGTACTGTGCATTGCGCTGATGTATTTGCATGACACTTGCGGGTATTCGTGTGGCTAATGCAGCTGTGATGTGTGTGAACAGACTCAGCAGCGGCAGTCGCGGGCTCGAGTGATACGTGGGCGTTGATCCAGGGCGTGCAGTCCGTCATCGAGACGATTCACACGACCACGGGCTTGCCCTGGTGGGCGACGCTGGCGGTACAATGCGCTGTATATCGTGGATATGTTTGTCAGCTAATGGCAGTGGAATGGTGGCGATTGTTGTTTATACGACCCGTTTGTGAACGAATGAAAACTTGCAGGCGACTGGCGTGACGTTCCGCGCGGCGGTGTTCCCGCTGTACGTGTACCAGATCAAGGCGACGCAGCGCCTCATGCAGGCCAAGCCGGACTTTTCCAAGTTGTACTCGGCGTACAAGTACGCGCGCACGTTTCTGGTGAGCTCCCCATCTGCTTGGTTGAACGCTAATGCAGCATTATGCTAACGTTGTTCTTTGTCATTGGGCATATTGCCGTTTAGCCTGGACATGATCACAAAGGCCACATTGACGCGATCTTGCTCGGCCGAAAAGGCATCAAGGTGAGTGCAATTCCGTCCGCTTGCATCCGTATTGAGAAGCCTGTGATTGCTCACACCTGCATTTTGCTGATGGATGAATGGGATATTCGCAGCTGGTGATGAAGAAGTACGAGACCCGACCGGTGCAAACGGTTCTCGGCTCGCTGGTGCACGTGCCGCTGTTCATCCTGATGGCATACAGCGCGCGTGACATGATCCGCTCGGGCAACTTCCAGGGGCTGGAGACTGGCGGCTTCCTCTACTGGACGAACCTGAAGGAGTGCGACGAGACGTACCTGCTCCCGATGCTCGCTTGCGGCTCGACGTACTGGAACATCGAGCTCGCGATGAAGAACAAGAGCCAGATCTGGACGCAGCTGGGCCAGGGCATCCAGTTCATCCCGCTGCTGGCGTTCCCCATGATGTCGTTCCTGCCGCAGGGCGTGTTCTTCCACTGGCTCGGCTCCTCGTGGTCGTCGATGGCGCAGACGATCGCGATGAACAACAACAGTTTCCGCCGCCGTCTCGGACTCCAGCCGCGCATCGCAGCCCCAGAGAACAGGCTCGCCGCCGCTGCAACTGCTGCTGCCGTTGAGGGTGGCCAGATGGCTGAGAACGATCACTCGAGTGCGAATGCAGCGCCATCATCATCAAGCGACACGCAGCGCGAAAATCCAACGACCAGCAAAACCGCATGACCAGGCGTGGGTAGGACCAGGAGCCGCATGAGAAAGCAGAAATATCCAGAGGCGAAAGCGCGAAATCAATAGAGCAGGCGGCAAGAGTCATCATCATTTCTGATGCCGTGTCCAGCGCAAGAACACGAATGAAGAGAGTCGGGTTGCGCTGCGTGACAGCAGAATAATCATTCGCGGCGCTCAAGCAGTTGACGAGGCAAACGCATGGCATCGCATGGCATGTCTGCTGGATATACACAGAGCGCCAACTGTAGCTGTAGCTCCTGGCGTGTTGATATTTTGTTGATGCTGATGATGTTGACGCCCTCGACTCGGTGATGATGCCACTTGTGACGCAACCCTTTCCGCCTTATTCAAGCAACATTCGTGCGACATCCGTTCTATCCTCAACAGCCAACTCGAAATGACGTGCTGACAACAAAAACAATGGCAATCTCACAATCCGACGCTTTTCCAACGGATACCTCCCTCCCATGCTGCACATGAACGAGTGGATATTGGATATCAATCCGCACGCATTGTGAGCGCGACCACGTTCGTTATGACACCCCCTCAGTGTAGTTTTCCCACCGCCAAGTCGCTTGAACAGAAAGAAAGCTCACCCACACAAACAACTCCCACACCTCTCTGCGAAATGAAGCCATTACAAACTCAGGTCTCAGACAGAGAGCCAACCCACCATTTTCTCTCTCTCTCTCTCTCTCGCTCTCTTTTCTCCCACTTTGAGAAAGAGATCGAGGGTGAGGTTGCGCGAAGGTCGCGCCAACGACGCTCTCTGAAATCAGTCCTCCTGACAAACATGCTTTGCATTTCGCAACAACTCACACGAATCCACAAGAAGCGCATTCCCGCTTTTAGCCCCAACGTTGCGCGCTTCATCACGGAGCTCTCCGCGTGTGGGCGGATCCCATCGACAGACAGACAGATAGAAAGATAGAGAGATGGCGCATGAGCACGACGGCGACGCCTCGCCCGCGCAGATCGCCGCGTCGCACCTGTTCGTGCTGGAGCACGGCCTGCACGGCAGCGACCAGGACTTCACGAACTTCGAGAAGCTGCTCACCGAGCACCTGCAGCAGGAGAACGTGCACGTGCACTGCGCGACGAGCAACGCCGCGTCGTTCTTCCAGACGTACGACGGCATCGACTCGGGGGGCGAGCGGCTCGCCGACGAGATCCAGGAGCTCGCGAAGCGCATGCCGAACCTCAAGAAGCTCTCGCTGCTCGGCCACTCGCTCGGCGGACTCTACAACCGCTACTGCATCGGCGTGCTCTTTACGCGCGGGTTCTTCACGAACGTCGAGCCTGTGGTACGTGTGTGTGTGGTGCCTGAATGAGCTGTTGGGTATGGTACAAGCGCTAACGTGTGTGGTTATTATTAACTCGCAACATGTACGTGCAGAATTTCATTACGATGGCGACACCGCATCTGGGCATTCGCCGACCGCAGCGCGGATCCGTCAACTTCCTGTACAACTCGCTCACAAAGAAGCTTTTCCACAGGTACGCTCCGTATTACTCACTATTGAGTTTGTGAGGAAACTAACGGGACCTTTGTGGTGTGATGATGAGCAGAACCGGACAGCAGTTCTTTCTCAGAGACAGCGCAAACGAACTGACGCACTCGCTCAGTATGAACTCACTCCCGAACAAAGAAGACCTCGGCAACGCGCAGGGCTCAGGTACGAAAGAGACCGATACCATTGGCGCCATGTTGATCTTCCTCCCCAATGCATATCGTGACCTCGTTTGTGTGTACTTGTGCAGTGCAATCAGACCGTGAAGGAACGCTGTTGATCTGCATGAACGCGATGAGCGGCGGCGGAGAGCTCTACGAATACTACTACTGCACGCTCAGCGACCAGATGCTGCGTCTCTACGAGATCGAGAACCACGGCGTCGAGAACTTCTCTGCCGCCGGTCAGAAGAGCCTCGTGGAGATCGATCTCATGCGCGCCGACGTGACGCTCGAGCTGCCCCATCGCCCCGCGCGACCGAAACACGGCAAAAAGAGCCACGGCAACCTGTTCTCTGGGCTGTTGAGTCTGACGCGTCGCAGTAGGAGCAGCTCGTCAGCCTCGCACCAGAGCAGCGCGTCTGGACGCCTGAGCGACCCGGACCACCTGGAGGTCTCGCATGAACCGTACGAGATCACGATCCGATGGACCTCGACCGCGTTGAACGAGATGGGCAAGCAGCGCAAGTGCGTGATCCGCATCCCGTCGGAAGAGATCGACCGCGACTGGAAGTGGCTCGTCGCGTTCAGCAACAACAGCTTTGGCATGCGCTGCCTGACGAAACACAGCGACGGCGCGAATGGGAAGAAGGCCAAAGAAGACGCCGAGGTCGTGGACGCGCCGCCGCTGCTCTGCTGCATGGCGAGAGGACAGTTCGTGCAGGCGCTGCTGCTGTTCAAGACCCGCACGCTCTACTCGAACGTGTTCTTCGACCTGCAGGTGCCCTACTCGTGCGCGTCGATCCGCGCGTTCAACCCGTACCGCATGGAGACGACCAAGCGCTCGACTTCGCCCGTGTACCCGCACATCACGCTCTACTCGATCGGCAGCGCGCCGCTGCTCCGAGACACGCTCACAGCGGAGATCCGACTGCAGCTGTCGAGCAAACACGGTCCCGTCCGGTTCTTCTCGCAGGACGGACACAGAAAGCGGCTGTCGCTCACCGGTGGGGTAGGCGGCGGCACCAGCTCGCTGCCTGCGAACTTTGAGAGCGAGCTCGAGAGCAACGAGGGCAACCGCTACACAGTGACGGACGAGATGGAGTTCTCGCGCCGCTCGACCGCGTCCTCGGCGTCTTTCGGTGGCGACGGCACCCGCTCGGATCCGTTTGTCGACGGCGAAGTGATCGTGGACCGCGTCCACGAAGCGTTCAGCTCGGACGACGAGCGCGACGCGCTGCGTGCGATGCTCATCACGCTGCAGAGCGTCGGCTGGAGACGGATCGACGTGATGTTCGACAACGTGCTCGCCCACGAGAAGATCATCGCGAAGCGCGCGAACCCGTCCAAGCTGAGCGAGTCCGGCATCGACGTCGTGTACCACGTGATGAACTCGTTTGTGGCCTAGAAGAGATGGTCGGCTGACTCTGTTGCCGTCTAGGTTTTTGTTTTCGTTTTTGTTTTCATACTAAGAGAAGAGAAAAAAAAGAAAGCTGCACGTTGGTATCATCAAAGAGTAACTAGAGAACTGCGTGTATGACATACTTAATGAAATAAATCAACATCATTGCTCAAAGAGTCTTACTTAGTGGAGCCACTCGACGTGGCCGAAGAGCGTCCTTTCGTACAGGTTGCGTCTCGGCATGCACGGCTTCGAGGGCGTTGGTGCATGTGCTGTAGCCATTCGTCAATACGAATTGCCACTTCGTCACAGGAAGGCGTCAGCACTTCAAGGGCTGACCGAAGACGTGAGCGTGGGACGTTTGCTTGCCAAAGGCGAGTGAATCCACTTAAGTCCGAGATCGGGTTCCCCGAACGTTTCTCGGTGGTATGTTTGTATTCAGGACACTGTCCTACTACAGATTATTTAATACAAACTGCAAGATACATGTCCATATTAGAGTTCTAGCCAGAGTTTTTGTCAATCTGAGTCTGAGATCCACGACCTCCTCACGCATTCATCTGAGTCTGGATCTTCCACAAACCAAATCAAAATCTTGGGTGCGTCCCTTTCTTCCATGAGGCCACACACACAGAGAAGAAGCATCTGGGCACCGAAGAACGGAAACAGGTGGCGACTGGAGTTCGGGCCAGTTGGCGGCTGTCGCACGCACCATCAGCGCACGCATATCCACTCTCAAGTGACCGCCCTCCCTCCTCTTCACACGCCCACGCACTCCATTCCATTCGCCCTCTGTCTTGCTTCCCTGGTACAGCCATTCCCCCTCAGTCATGGCGCCAGGGTCTTCTTCACTCGATGACCAACAACACCCTCGCTCCACCGCCGCGGGGCTCTGCGCCATGGTCTTCTGGTGCTTCCAGCCTGCGCACGCCGGACCCGCAGACGACGACAGCATCTACATGAGCCAGCAGCAGATGAGCGCGCGCAAGCTCAGCCTGTTCCACAGCGACAGCATCCCGAGCTCAAGCGGCGCACCGACCAGCATCGAGCAATCGGTCGTGCTCGCTGGGTATCAGCCGCCGCCGCGATGGGTCAAGGACTCGATCATCGACGCCTGCGCACTGTGCAGCGACCAGTTCGACATGTTCAACCGCAAGCACCACTGTCGCGGGTGTGGGCTCGTGTACTGCAAGTCGTGCGCGTCGAACTCGGACAAAGTGATCAAGTACGGGTTCTTGGAGCCTGTGCGCCTGTGCAACACGTGCGCCACGCAGGCGACGCTCGAGAACGAGTTCTACGAGAAGCACTTGCCGCTGTTGGAGGCTGGGGACGTGCTCAACAAGTACGGTCTCCTGCGCAAGCGCGCCGTGCAGTTCAAGTTCATTCGCTCGAAGAGCATTCTCCAGTACCAGCGAATCGACATGGAGCTCCGCCAATTCCATGGTACGACCAACCAAATACTCTCTCTCTACTACCTCCGCGGCGCTTGGAGACTGGTACTAACTTATCGCTTGTGTGTTATGTTGCTACAGGCGAAATCAAGGCGATCTCGTTGGATATGATCACCAGCGTGCGAGAGGCTGCGCTGGACAAGGACTGCCCGGATCTCGGCTTCGTGATCGTCGTCGGAGACCAGGAGCACCGCTTCGACGCCGCCAGTGCTCATAAACGCACGCAGTGGGTCCAGGCGATCCAGAGCGCGCGAAATGTGCGCAACGCGCTCATCGCCACGGAACGCGAGAAGCGCGCCAAACTGATCGCGCAGGAGAATGAGGAGATCAAGAAGATGGCCGAGAGCATGCGCACCATCGAGGACCGCAAGGCGTCGTTCCACGAAGACCGTCTGCGGAAGCGCGCGGAGAAGCGCGAGTCCCTGCGAGCCAAGTACAGCATCTCGTCTAGCACGTCCGCCTCATAACAAGGTGGCGAAAGCGAGCGATGTGTTGTCCAGGAGATATTTTCTTGCTCGTACCTGGATATCCGGCTGCCGTATCAGTTGATTGGGTGAGCTGAGCGCATGGTGAGTTGAGTTCTCTTTTCCAATTCTTTATTCTTTGTGGTTAATCAACAAGCCAAACCAAGACTATGATGAAATCATACACGAATCGTGTACTACGACCCCTGTCAAAACTTTGGCTAAGCATTTGTAGCTCATTGGATTTCGACCACCCATGCGATGGATGATGGTTGAGATCTTCGATGAGAGGAATACCTCGCTCATCTGGTCGTATGTCTGGACTTGGTGCGCATCGCGTTCATCTTTGATCACATCAATTGGTGAACTTATCATTTGGCTGAGCTTCATTTGCACCTTGACGTTGAACAGTTAACGTTTGGTTGATGAAGTGCATTCCCAGTTTGTGAGAGCGTGCATACGCAAAATTCAGCAAACGTAGATCGTTCGCTCAGACTTTCTTCACTGCAGATCGATTAAACTTGTCCAGCTCGATTTGTACTGAAGGACGTCCACGTTGTCACAGGAAAAATGCGAGCGCGCTAGCACGACTCACAATTGAAGTCTTCAGCAGCGCCACTAAGCCATAATCCGATGCACTGCCCTTCTTGTCTGCATGACGCATGGAGGTTTTATACAAGATTTCGTTCTCACGCAGAGCCATTTCCCAACACATTCGCTCACTGATCTCGTGTGCATAGTGCATTCACATGGCGTCATTGCGGCTCAAAAACGCGTTGTTATCGCATCGGGAGCGCCTGCCACCATGGGTGCGATTCCCGTCAAGACCTGGCGCAGTACTTCTGGATCTTCACTATTCTACCGCCAGAAGCGGTAGAGTAGTTGGCAAGTCACGTTCATCCATCTATCGCTTCCATTGCGACGCACCACTATTGGTTCCTTGACCTTTGCCATTCAATTCACACATGTGACATGCCAATCAACATGGGTACATTTGGCCCTGTCAAATCCAATACATGTTACTGTATCGCTTACTACAGGTATACTTGAGCACTACCGGTATAACTGCTAAACCGGTATATACATTTCCACACCGGTATCCCATCGTGAATGTGAATTGCCACAAGCTGTTTTTGAATGCGAATCCACTCGGTGGCTTGTCTCTGAAAATCCCACACACACATGCTATGCTGCTTGGCTCACTTTGACCTCCTCATTTCCGCATTTGACACCAAACGCACAAGACAAGAAGCCTGCAGAAGACAACAGAAAGAGGACACGACCAGCAACCAGCGCGTAAGGAAAGAAAGATGCTGAAGGAGCAGGACCCGATGATCGAGCTGATCCGCGAGTGGATCATGGCGCCTGTGGACGAGTCCGCGGGGCTGCACCTGTCGGTGACCGAGGTGTTCCACGTCGTGGAGGAGATGATCGCCGAGCACGTGGAGAGCCCGGAGAGCAGTCGGCTGAAGAAGTACCTGCCGCGCGTCAAGAAGATCTTCTTGCCGCTCGACCTCACGCGCGCTGCGAAAGAGGTATGTGCGTGTGATACATGCTGTTGCGCGGTGCTCGGGGATAGATAGAGATGATAGCGGTTGTTGTACTCGTGTGCTTATGTCGTGTTGTCGTGTGTGCCTCTCTCTGTCAGTATGATGCCAGCAAGCACTTTTTGTCTCGAAAGCGCGTGCCACCGACGTTTAAGGAAGTGCGCCACATCTTGAACCTCGCGACGATCAACGCGATCGCGAGCCACCTGAAGCTCGTCACGTTCGATGCCGACGACACGATCTACGAGGACGGCGGCATCATCAACCAGTCGTCGAAAATGGTCACCATCATCGTCGAATTGCTCAAACGCGGCATCGTCGTGTCGCTTGTCACAGCCGCGGGGTACCCAGGAAAGCCAGAGCGATACGAAGAGCGATTGCGCGGAATCTTGGATGCGCTCGAAGAGCTCTCTGCTGAAGAGCGTGCGCGGTTCTTGGTCATGGGCGGCGAATGCAACTACCTGCTGGAAACCTACACGAATGCGGAGACGAACAGGATCTCGCTTCGCGAGCTGCCCGGTCACGTGTGGAAAGACGGACGAGGCGAGCGCTGGAAAGAAGAAGACGTGCAAAAGCTGCTGGATGTCGCTGAGCGAGTGCTGCGCGAGACAACCGAGGTGCTCCACTTGCCCGCCGAGATCCTGCGCAAAGATCGCGCGATTGGCATCATCAACACGTCCCACAAACGGTTCTTGTATGAGAATCTCGAAGAGGTCTGCTTGACTGTGCAGCACGAGCTCAAGGACTTCGAGGTCCCATTCTGTGCGTTCAACGGCGGCAATGATGTGTGGGTCGACATTGGCAACAAGGCGCTCGGCATCCAGGCACTTCAGAAATACGTGCTGCGTTTTCTGCCAAAGGAGCTTCAAGGCGAAGAATTCGTACGTGTGCTCATTTGTGTGTACCTGTGTTCTCTGCTCTGTGCGAGGTTGTATCTAACATGCCTTGCTTTGCTCCCATTACGCATCACAGACAAAGATTCAGGGGCGAGAGTGCTTGCACGTTGGTGACCGCTTCACAAGCACTGGCAACGACACGCGATCCAGAGACGCGGCGACGACGGTCTGGATCTCCAACCCGAGCGAGACGGTGCACATCATGAAGAAATTGCTCAAAGCCGTCGATGCTGTGCGCAGAGAAAAGGAGCCTGTTGTTTGTGCTGCTGTTGTGGACCAGCAGCTGGACGCAACCGTCGAAGCAGCGATTAGCGCTGCGACCGAGGCTAGTAAAGAGTGAGGTCGCTGCCAGCGATTGGTTGCGAAAGGTGAGAAGAACCTTAGTATACATTACGAGTGAATATTTGCGCACCTCAATCCAATGTACAGTCCTCACTGCGTCAACTCTGCAAAGCAGTGTTTTTTGCTGCTACCCGTCTCAGTTGCCATGCTGACGCTCAACCTCTTGTTTGAACTCGCGCCGCAGCTCCTCAATCTCGCCCTCGAGAAGCACGTGCTCTTCGTACGCGATCTCGAGAAGCAGCGACGTGTCGTAGAGCCGCATGTCGCGCTCTTTCAGGAACCGAAAGAGCTGCATGTAGTCCTTGGTCTCGGCGAGGATGTCGTGCTGCGAAACTCGCAGCAGCGCGATCGCGAGCGCAAACACAGCTTTCGAGCCTTCGAAGATCAGCACGTCCATCATGCGGAAGCTCGTCTCGCTGGGGAACACCGCGCAGCAGATCGGCAAGAGCCACTGCGTGACCAGCAAAAGACCAATGTGCGGGGTCTGCAGCTGCTGCAGGTGGCGGTACACTTTCGGGAGCCGCTTGCGCATGAGGAACTCGAGCACCATGCCGTCGGCCTGCAGTCCCGCCATGCCTTTCGTGTAGTACGTTGGGAAGAACTGCTCGCAGAACACCACGAGCATCCAAAACACCTGCTCTTCGGCCTCGACAGTGGCATCCTCTCCTTCTGAAGATGATGCTAATGTTTGGGGTTTGTGGAAAGTGAACAGACAGAGCAAGCGGCCGACAATGAACGTCATCGACTGGCAGTACCCGAGCGACTGGTTGTGCACGGCGTAGGCGAGAAGCACGCGCTCGAGCGACGCTTGACCCTGTTTCGAGTTGATCCAGCACTGGTTCGCTGCAAACGTGCGCTGCAGGTCGACCTGGATCTGCTTTTCCGCAGCCTCGAATCTCCTGTTCACTGCAGCTGACTCTTGCTGCATCGTCTCGGACTGTTCTTGCTGTTGGTCTGCTGCTGGTAGCTCCTCGTTTTCTGCGGTTGCGACAGATGCGCTAGTACGCGAAGAGTGCGCTGATATCCGCTGCAAGAGCGACTTGAAGTACGTGTCCGGATGGCTTGCTCGCATGCGCTGTGCTCCACTCATTCGCATGTAGATCGCTGGACGCCATGACGCCGCCACACCGTTCCAAACCAGTAACCGTAGCGTCTGGTTTGATCGCGCTTCGTACGGACACTGCGGCGTCTGGTGTTGCTTTGCAGTTGTGTCAGCTCCACCAACACAGCCGCAACAGCTCTTCAGCGGCGACTCTGAGCAGCCATTCCCAATAACAGTGTCGCCGTGAAACTTGTGATGGAAAGCCTGCCACCTGTGGGTCTGGCGCCTGTCCACACACTCTTGGAGCAGCTTGTAGTACGGATACGACTTGCAGAGCACTTTTCTTCGCAACGACACGCCAGCTTTCGTCAGCGTGCGCGGATCAAACACGCGAAAACCCATGGCGTCAAACGTGCTGCTGCTGGTAGCTCTGGATAAGCTTGAAGGTCCATACGAAGATGACGACCCGCTACCGTCACTGTCATTGTCGACGCTTTCAACCTCCGCTCCCTCGTCAAAGTAGTAGTTCTTTGAACAGGAGGACTCGACCTGGTCTTCGAGGAGCTCTTGGGCGGAGCTGCTCATAACTCCGGAGCGGGTTGGATGAGGAAGTGACGTGATCCCGTCCGCTAGAAACAGTGTTCGGATCAAGATCTCCCCGCGAATGGGCTCGATCTCTTGAACAGTCTTCCTAGGCGATGCCACTGACGAAGCTGACCGCTGGGATATACGACCAGCAGCAGTGTTCCCAAGAGACAGCCACTGCATCTTCGCAGGAAGCCCGCGCACAAAGTCCATCAGCGAAATCTTGACAAATCCCACACAAGAGTCCACGCGGTAGGTCTTGTGGCGGATCTCGATCGTGAGCGTCGCATTCGAGGCTTCGGGCACGCGGAACACCGTCGCCAAGTGGAACGCCGGGTGCTGGAACGCGTGGATGCTCCCGGAGAGCACCATCTCTTCCTGGATGCTCGCGCTCTCCGTGCGCACGCGGTACAGATTCTTTGGCGGCAAGGTGGCGCTTCTCTTGAGCGCCATCATGGGCACAGTCTGGCGTCGCCGCGTTGGCGTCGTCGCCGTCATCATCTCGGGCATCTCCATGGTGATCATGCTGTAAAAGTGGCCATGGTCCGCAGCAGCCTTTTGCTTTCGCGATAGCTCGTTCCGGTTGAGTGCAACATGTAGATGTCGGGCCTCGAGTAGCTCAAAGTGCAGTGTGCCGATGAACGACGGCTGCTGCGCAGCGTTTGTCGAGCTACTTCGAGGGAACAGACTGAGGATCCTCTTCAACCCGCCTGCAGCCGCTCCGGTGGTCGTGAACTCGCCAAACGCGAGGTTCGGCATCGAGTACGTGCTTCCTCCGTTGCGGTTCACCGCGCGCATACGAACAAGGTACTCGGTATCCTTCTCGAGCCCCGAGAGCCAGTACTCGCGCGCACTCGGCTGCATACGCACGGGCAGCTGCTCCCACTTGAGGATGAACGGCGACGCGCTCGGCGGCATCATCATCACCATGGAGAGCAGCCCGCTCGCGCTCGTCAACCCCTTGGGCTTCTTGCAATACTCGAGCTCAAACCAGATCGGTGTGAGCACTTCGCGGAGCAGCAAGTCCGCGTGGAGCTCCACTTCCCACGCGATCCCCAAACAGCTCGAGTCGGCGCCAATGCAGTGCACTTTCGACGGCGCCGAAGGTAATTGCGATACCTGCGCGACAAAGGTCTTCACTTCCAAAGTCTTGGCGAGATCGAACGCTGTCTGGCCTTCGCTGTTCCTCGCGATGATGTTCAGATCGTTCCTCGTGGACGAGTGGTACACGAGCCACTCGCAGACTTCCATGTGACCGCCCATCGCAGCGTAATGGAGCAACGAGTAGCCATTCGAGTCGAGCGCGGACGCGGAGAACTCGAAATTCCAGGCGTTCTCGCCCGAAAGCACCCACTGGAGCACACGCAGTCGCCCGTTGTACGCAGCGTAGTGTAGCAGGTTGCGACCGCTGAACGACGTGATTGACATGGGCACCAATGCTGGTACAGCGGACTTCGACGCAACACTTTCGCCGCCATTCTTTGACAGCAGCTTTGCATACCACTGGATCACATCGAGACACCCGTGGATCGCCGCCAAGTGCAAGATGTGGGAGCCATTCGTATCGACGACGCTGATTCCGCGCGGCTCATGATCGTACAGCAACTGCACCATTTCGAGCGTGCACGCCTTGTTGCCCGACGAGATCGCGTCGTGGAACGCGGTGCGACCAATTTGGCACTCGGCGAGCGCGTTGATCCCGTGGAAGAGCAGCGATTTCACGATCTGCGTCTTCCCAAAGCGACACGCGTGGTGAAGCAGCGTCTTGCCGTGCGAGTCGACGTACTGGTTGATCGGGATCACACTCGGAAGACTGCTGGCTATTATAGTTGGTTCCTCACTGCTCGGTGCATTCTGGTCCTTATGATGAAGACCGGAGAATGCCGAGAGCTGGAGGTTGAACGCCTCCAGGAACGCGAAGAACGTGTCGTTCGCAATCGCAGCGAAGAGCTCACTGGGCGACCAAATCGGCGGCGAGGCAGATTGGATCGAATCCATTGTCGTCGTGGGGATGGTGATACTTGACTTGGACTGCGGAGGTTGAGGTTTCGGGGCGTCACTGGTGATGGCAGGATCAGCATTAGCTGATTGACTGGTGGTCAAGGTGGGGATGTTCAGTGTAGCCATCTCAACGGGCACCACTTCAACGCCATAGCTCTCACTGATCGCACGTTTCTGATACGTAGGTACATAACAAACACACACACACACACCCATGCACGTTATATTGACTCTCCATGTACATTCAAAGACAGAAAGAGCCGCAAAGCGGCCAGCACCTACCTTGACCGCTCCATCCGAGCTTCCGCGACTCAAGACGCCGCGGTACTCGCTCTCCTTGCTGCCGCCGCTGCTGGCGGTGACGTCACCCACAGCGTGACCGTCCGCGGAAGGCGGCGGCGTCAGGATACGCGGCTCGGGCAGCATCGCGATGTCGATCGACTTTCTCGGCACGATCAGCTGGCCGCTGCTGAGCGCGCGCGCGAGCCCAGCGACCTGATTGTGTTAGCGTAGTTCAACACAATAGCCGCAGCAAGCATTACACACATAGAAACATGGGTAAATGAGACCTGATTCGCTCTGTACATGAGTTGTTATATAGCGCCAGACATGAGAGTATGAGGCACGTTCGTAAGTATGCGCGTTGGCTTACAGCGTCTGTCTCCATGGTGGCGTCCGCGTTTGTCTGGCAGGCTGGCTGTCTGTCTGTTGGCTCGCCGCCTTCTCTGTCGCTCAGGGCTGTCCTTGCTGCCGCTTCGCCCGCCTGTGCTTCTTCCCAGAAAGTAAGCCCAGTCACAAGAAAACAAACCTCTTCGTTTTGTGCCTTGTGAAGATCACACACAACAAAAGCAGCGACGATAAAACCGGTACTCTTACCGGTAATATACTATAATACCGATATCAAATAGGTCAAAACAACACACAAACGGATGTGAATTGAAGTTGAAGTAGCCAAAGTGCAAACGGAGAATGGAAAATGCGCCGAGGGTGGATGGATCTTGAGTGAGCTATCAGAAGCGCTGAAACGCGACGACTGCAGTGTGGGTTTTGCCAAATCCTACTCCTCGTTGCTGCCCTCTTCATCACCACTACGCTCGCAGCAGTTTGCTCCACATCGCCCTCATCTCGCTTCCGCTTTCCGCGTTCCAGACTTTCAGGACTTTCAGGGAGAGCGATTTCGTTCCCATCCGTCTCCATTTCGTTCTCTTCTTCACATCCATCGCTGCCGTCGCTTGTCGTCTCTTTCCCGAGCTCTGGACGAGCGTCACGTACGGCGCTACGTAGCCATCAGGGTTCGACGTGTATGCGTTCCAGCACCGCTCCAGGTACGCACCAAAGTGCTTGACCGCATCGCCGCGGTACTCGGTGGATTCAAACGCTTCCTGGAGAACGCGTGTTGGAATTCGTGTGGTGTGCTGTGTGGCGTGAGGCGCTGGTTGAGACGTCAACAGTGCATTTGTACTGGAGTTTGTATAGTTCCAGCAGTTGAAGCGAGAGATCAGGTCTGGGACTGGTGTATGAGACACGAGCTTGGCTCGTGTGCTTGATGTTGCTACTTTTAACTCAATCTCAGTTTTCATTTTGGCACACAAGTGAGAGACTCCGCCTTCCAACGCATCGGATCCTGATCTCAACAACGCGCTATGCTGTCTCCGTCGTCGCTGCTGCCGCCCTCTCCTCCGTCTTGCGTCACGCGTGGCTATCCTTCTTTCCAACAACTGCACTTTCAACTGCCACAAAATGACATATCTTGTCAGTCCATGCTCAGCTTGATACAGCGCGGACCAAATGAAACAACCAGCAAAGAACAATGGAAACGCACCCTTGAGCGTTCGCTATCGACCGTCTTGAAGCAACCGGCAGAAGGCAGAATGGAGAGCGTGGAAGCCGTGGCGGCATGCTGACAGCCACAGACTAGCACGAAGCTCTCTTGAGCAGTTGGTCGATCTCGTTCATCTTGCATGATGATACATGAAGACTGTTGAAGGTGACAGGATGAATTTGGCATTGGAAAGATGGCAATATCGGTATATCGATATACCTGTTTCGTTGTTCTACCAGAAGCCGCTTCAAGTTAGGATACCGGTATACCGATCTTTTTTTGAAGTGAAGTTGACGTGAAAAATAGCGCGTGCCTTGAGTTGAGGTGAGCTATTTTGAGCGAAGAGCTCCATCGTGATCAAAGAGATCTCTCATTCCCGAATCTCGTCAACATCAAGCGCACGATCCAATCCAATCAGCTCCACGCTTATCCGACAACAGACCAGAAGACACTCAGTCAAAGATGAGCGCTATGAAGAGAGTCGCGGTGCACTCCGCTGCGAAGCGCATGATGTCCGGCACGGCGCGCTCGCGTCCCGTGTTCAAGACCATGCTGCCAAAGGGCACGTTCGACGGCAAGATCGCTTTCGTCACGGGCGGTGGCACCGGACTCGGCAAGGGCATCGCGACCAAGCTGTCGGACCTCGGCGCGACCGTCGCGATCATGAGCCGCAAGCGCGGCGTCGTCGATGTTGCCGCCAAGGAGATCGAAGAGATCACGGGCAACCCGGTGATCGCGCTCACTGGTGACGTGCGCGACCCCGAGCAGGTCAAGGCTGCGCTCGATGAGCTGGACGAGAGAGCTGGCATCCCGACCATCGTCGTGAACAACGCGTACGTATTTGAGTTGCTGTTCTGCTTCTGCTTTTGTTGGTGTTACTGTTGTCGATTGTTAACGCGATTTGATGTTGTGACTGGATGTGCAAACAGCGCGGGCAACTTCATCTCGCCGTTTGAGCGTCTGAACGCCAAGGGCTTCGGCACGATTGTCGACATTGTGCTCAAGGGCACTGCGAACGTCACGCTGGACGCCGGCAAGCGCATGATCCAGGCCGACACGGGTGGCGTGTTCCTGAACATCACGACGACGTACGCCGAGACCGGCTCGGGCTACGTCGTGCCGTCTGCTGCCGCAAAGGCTGGCGTTAGCGTAAGTGAAGTGTTGGATAGAGTGGTCCATTTGCCTGCGAATTCGATAGTTGTCCTAACAAATCTCTATCTCTCTGCTCGCTCTCAATTGCTGAAACAGGCTCTGGTCAAGTCGCTTGGTGCTGAGTGGGGCAAGTACGGCATTCGCTTTGTGGGCGTGGCGCCGGGTCCGATCAAGACCAAAGGCGCGTTCGACCGCCTGGACCCAACCGGCGCGTTCGAGAAGCTGCTGCTCGAGAACAACCCGTCGAAGCGCTTCGGCGAAGTGGACGAGCTCGCGAACCTCGTGACGTACCTGACGAGCGACTACGCGAGCTGGATGAACGGCGAGATCATCCACTTTGACGGCGGCGAGACGGTCTCGAATGCCGGCGAGTTTAACATTTTCAGCGCCGTGAGCAACGACCAGTGGGACGACCTCGAGAACGCGATCCGCCAGTCCAACGAGAAGAGCAAGAAGGACGCCGACAAGTAAGGCAACGCAACGCACTCATATCGCACATTCACACACGCGCTCAACGCATTTAGTAAACAGTAAATAATTCAGCTTCTATGCATTACAGTCACGCCTGCACTTCAACTTGAGCTATTCGCTGAGCTGTTGCAGTCCATTTTTCTACCACCTTGAAATCCGCATAACCTGCATAAAGCTATACGACGTCAGGATAACCCAGGCCTTATATGTCTGTGTATGAATGACTGTATAAAGGTATACCCCTGCACTTTAGCTGTATCGCTTTCCAAAGGGTAGAGCGCTCTATTTTGAGGGCTTCCCATTTTTGGAGCCTGAAAAGACACAGCGTCAAACGGCAGCACCACAAACAGGGAAGGTGGATGGCGTCCATGGCGATGGCGGCGTTCAAGCTCACGCCGACCGAGAGGCGGCGCGCGTGCGGCACTCTGGAGGAGTCGCTGGAGAAGCTCAGCTTCCTCGGCAGCATCACCCCCGACATCCTGCAACACCGCGAGGAGCTCTCGCGCATCATCCAGGAGCAGCGGCTGCTCGAGACCAAGTACGAGAAGCTCATCGCGCAGCGCGCCGTGCTCAAGGTGCGTGTACTTTATGGTGGATGTCCGGGCTATTAGTAGTACTGATAGCCTCTATGCGTTGCATTCATTGATTCCATAGGGGTTCGCGAACAAGTCCAAGTTCAAGGAGAACCAGCGCGAGATCCAGGAAGTGAGTCGGCTGCTGCGCGAGTCGACCAAGAGCTTGTGTCGCAACCTCAAGGAGAGCCCGAACTTTGCCGGGAACCTCGTGGAGATCCAGCAGGAGCGCGAGAGCCTCGTAGAGCTCATGACACAGACGCTCGCGGAGCTCAAGAAGCACGGCACGTTCGACACTTTATTGACGTACGTCGCCGATGGCAAGAGCACGCAGGAGAAGGCGCACGAGGTCCTCAAGAAGGAGAAAGAGGCGGTCAAGGAGGTGAAGAAGCTCACGTCGGAGCTCGGACGCGAGAAGATGGAGCACCAGAAAGAGGTCGCGGAGCACAAGACCACGATCCTGCAGCTCAAGGAACAGCTGCTGGCGGTCAAGTCCAAGACCCAGATCGACATCCGGTACGCGCGCAACGAGGCCAATGCCAAGCGCAGCAGCACGTCGCGCATGTACCACCAGCTGGTCGAGGAGCAGGAGGACAAGATCAAGGACCTGTAGGGCAAGTGCGCGATGGAGAACCGCGTGCACGACGAGACCGTGGGGTTCCTCAAAGACCGGCAGGACCAGCTCCAGGCAGAGCTCATGGAGCGGATGACAAAGTACCAGAAGGACACGCAGGCGAAACAGCAGCAGCTGACGACCTTACAGCAGCAGAAAGCCGCGAACGCACAGAAACTTGAGGTCTTCCAGAAGCCCTGGGAGGGCGAGATGGCGGCGATCCAGACGAAGAGGAGGAGCGCAAGCGGCTGCTGGAGCTCGAGGCGCTGCGGAAAGAAGAGCTCAAGGCGCAGAACACGGCGGCGCGCACCATCCAAGTGGCGTACCGCGCGCACCTGGCGCTCAAGACCGAGAAGAAGAAAGCGACCGAGGGCGAGAAGAAGAGCAAGAAGGGCGGCGGAAAGAAGAAAGGCAAGAAGTAGTAATTGTACTGTAGTTGTTTTGCTAGGCGATTTGGTCAGTGTCCATGTCCATGCAGATGCGTGGCAGTGTATTTTATGATACAACTATAAACAGAAGAGGGATAGCTCAGACGTGCTACGCTGGTCTATCGCTTGACGCCCTGGTTCTCCGCCTTGGCGAAGAGGTCGTCGTACTGGTGCGACTGGTTGATGGCGTTGCGGCTGATGTTGGCGAAGCGGAAGCGGCGCGCGCGCCAGTCCGCGCCGGCCTCGTCCGAGTAGTGCA
>JAADVK010000191.1:0-38876 GCA_023334975.1 Globisporangium sylvaticum
AACGATTTACCGGAGCCCGTCTGACCATACGCGAACAAGCTGACGTAGAATCCATTCCATGCATGCTCCAACACCTGCAGATGATCCACATACGTAAGTGAGTCTTGATCTCATTGTAGATCCGTAGGTTCCCGGTAATTGCGATCACATTGAGCTCACTTTGACACCGATATCGTCCCAGCCTGTATCTTGAGAAGCATGCTCTGGGTCGTCAGGATCAGCAAAACTGTTGTAGCTGTAGTCGAAAGTGAACGCCTTCTCTGTGTTTGTCTCGGGGTCTGTGATGATGGTCTGCTGGGTCTCTTTCACCATCTCTGTGTTTGCATTGACACACGAAGCCGATAAATTCTAGTGAGAAGAGAGACACAAGCGCCACATAGAATGCAATTCACGACGGCAGACTTACCGATGCACGGCGTGCTCTGGAGATGTTTCTCGCGCTCATTGAACGGCCGGACTCGCACCGCCACTTGGACATTTTCCGACATGTTCGCCCACGATGGCGCCGCACTCGCGGTCAGCTATATACTGCGATCAGCGTTCCCAGTGTTGGCTCTGGTCACACAGTCCGCACACAGCTCCTTTATGCACTCAGTCGCGCGTATTGTCAGTCATTTCGCGCACTGACTTAATCGCGGGGGTGACCTCGTCTATAGAAGACGCCGCCAAACGAAGCTGACTCAAAGTGAGGGGCATCTAGTTTTGTCAGCCTTGTAGACTAGACTGAAGAGTGCACCGCATCATGCCACTGAATATCACCATCCATATCACCATCGGCTGTCATTCATCCGCAACGTTATTCTTGCTGTAATCCAGTGGGACGAACACAAAGAATAATGCCGCCACTTCGTGCAATACGCAACCTCGCCTCCACAGCAACGTGAGTACATGCTTGAGCCCAAGCCCGACATCGGGCAGTAACGCGCATATCTTCGCTGTCACTTTTGCTTATCGCGCCTACCTGTCGATCTCTCACAGCGGCGATACTTCTGGCACCCGTGCCATCCGCCGCGCACAAATCTGTTTCGCGCCTTGAGCGCAATTGGGATTTTCTCTCTTTCGTTCTAGGTTCAGGTTGGCAGCAAGTGTTGACCATCACTCCAACTTCAACTCATGCCACTCAAACGGCACTCTTTCGAGAGAGTGCCGATTTAATGCCCACCGCAGCAAATCTTTGAGGTTTTTCAGCAGAAGTTCACGTCGTAAAATCAGTTCAGCAGTTTGCCGAGACAAAATGAATTCCGACGTGATTCAACCTACAAAACCTCGCTCGCTGGCCGGTGGTCCACCTCAAAATCCGCGATGAGTGTGGGCCACAGCCAATGCGTCACCACCGCCGCCAATTGCTCCCACCGACGGAAAAGAAACGCGACGGCAACAAGCTCAGCTGCATCCTGCCATCCTGCCTGCCGGAATATCGAACCCCCTTCTCTCTCTCTCTCTCTCTGCGTCTGCGTCTGCGTGAGTGCGAGTGAGTGGGTCCCCAGTGCGAGACTCGGTTCCTTCCGCGCGTATCGAAGAGACATGCTCACCATCGTGGTGCCGCACGCGCGCGCTGGAGCCATCGCCAAGTATGCGGTGCTCGTGCAGCATCGCAGCGTCATGGCGCCCAGCAACATCGCGACGCGTATCCTGTCGACGCGCTCCAATGCGAAAGAAGCGGCGCTGACCGGCGTGAAGGCTACGACCGCCGCGGTCGAGTCATCGGGCGTGATCAGCGCGTCCGGAGCGATTGCGCCAGCTGCTGCTACTGGAGCGCTCACATTGAAGGAGCGCATGGAGATCTACGGTCAATTGTCGAAGGTGCGACTGAGTTCGCTGGTCGTGATGACGACCGGGGCAGGTTTCCTGATGGCTGGAGGTCCGATTTCGTGGGGCACGTTCGCGGCGGCGACGATCGGTACATCACTTGCTGCGGCGTCTGCGAACACGTTCAACCAGGCGTGGGAGATCGAGCTGGACGCGAAGATGAATCGAACCTGCAAGCGTCCATTGCCAGCGGGTAAGATCACGCGCAACCATGCGGTCGCGTTCGGTGCTGCGACTGCGGCGACAAGTACTGCAATTTTGGCGGCTGGATGCAACCCGTTGGTTGCGTCGCTCGGTCTGTTCAACATCGGGCTCTACTCGCTCGTGTACACGCCAATGAAGACCCGAAGCGAATTGAACACGTGGGTCGGCTCCGTCGTTGGCGCCATCCCTCCTATCATGGGTTGGGCTGCTGCCACCGGAACCGTGCTTTCTCCAGAAGCTGCTCTTCACGCGTACCTGCTCTTCTGCTGGCAGATGCCGCACTTCTTTGCGCTGAGCTGGAGATCTCGCGCCGACTACGCTCGTGGCGGATACAAGATGGTCGCCTGCGCTGATCCTACCGGCTCGCGCAGTGCTGCCTTGGCGCTTCGCTACTCGCTGTACATGGCTCCAATCCCAATTGTCGCTGCGCTCACTGATGCGACCAGCTACATGTTTGCCGTCGAAGGCACGGTCGTGAACGCGTACGCCATCTACCTGGCGCATAAGTTCTACCGCAACCCGACGAACGCCACTGCGCAGAAGGTGTTTTTGTGCTCGCTGTGGTTCCTGCCGGTGATGATGGGCTGCATGGTGCTTCACAGTCAGAACTGGCTGGATGAGGAAGAGCTCGAGGCGAAGAAGAAGGCGAATGTGTGGCGCGAAGCGTTCCTGGGCGAGGTCGAGAACTTCAAGCCCATCGAGGCTTCCGTGGTGTCCAAGGACGAGAGCTCTGTGTCTGCCTGGTTCGTGTCCCAGGTTCGCACCCTTCGCCACTGCCTGAAGGAGGTCTGCCTCCACGAGAATCTCTGGGGCTTCAAGGACGGCAAGCACAACGCCGACGAGAGCAGCGTGCTGTGCCCTGTCCACGTCGGGAACTCTGCCAAGGAGACTGCGGCGCTCACTTCCCAGGTATCCCGAAAGGAGGCGTAACTTGGAGGGAAAAGGAAACGTCGTTCATCCCAAAAAAATGTCGATACCAGTAACACCCCTTTGTCTCAAATAGATCACCATTTTTCGCTCCAGCAAGGAGCGAACGGAGGGAGCCGAACCACAACAACAAAACCCAATAATGCTGTACATTGCAAGTAAAATTTCACATCATCATCATCTCTATACAATCTCTTTCTCTTCAATCACCACTTGATGCCCAGTGGATTCGACAGCTCAAGCTTCGGCACGGCGTGGTAGGTCGTGTGGAAAGCCTTCTGCGCGCCTTCCGAGAACGGCTGCCCGCCAAAGTACTTCTCGTACACGTACTTGCACGCTGGGTTGTCAGTTGGCGCTCGCACCTGGAGCTCCTGGAAGCGGCTGGTGACATTCCCAAGCAGCTCCGAAGCGAGCAGCGTGCTCTTCGGCTTGATCTGTCCACCGCCGTTCAAGCATCCGCTCGGACACGCCATGATCTCCACGTAGTGGTACGGGCACTTGTTGCGGCGGATCTTCGTCATGATCGACTGGATGTTGCGGAACCCGTACGCGATCGCGAACTTCAGCACCTCCTTGCCCTCGACGACGAGCGTCACTTCGCGGAAGTCCGGGTTTCTGCCCACGACGTACTCCAACGGACCGTCGACGTCCACGTTGAAGAGTTCCTTCGCAGCGTATCGGAAAATGTGTTCAAGCGGACCACCCGAGCTCGCATTCACGTTGCTTCCGAGAACCGCCGAGCCGTCTTCCGAGATGCCGCTCAGCATGATCTCCTGTTGCGACAGCTGCGCGAGCTCCAGGTTCACAAAGTCAACGTTCAGCGTTGTGATCAGCTCGATGATCTCTGTCGTCGCGAGCACGCAATCCACGTCTTTCACTTGAGCCTCTTCGTCCAGAAAGTCCTTGCGAGAGGCTTCCAGCTTCTTGTCAAAGCACGGCATCACCGCGACATGATACACTTCGTTAGGCGCAATGTTCTGCTCTCTGCTGACCATGTGCTTGATGAGGGAGCCCGCGATCTGCTGCGGCGACTTGGTCGTGTCAATAAACGGAATCGCATTCGGCTGCGTCTTCTCAGCATAACAAATCCAACCTGGACACGATGACGCGAGCATCGGCATCGCCTTCAGTGGATCTTGCAGCGGGTTAGCGCTCGTGATGGGCTCGACAAACTCGGTTTTCGACGAGGACACGGCGACCGAGGACGGAGGACGCGTCCATACCGTTTTCTGTTGGTTTTTGTATCGGTGAATGAATTCTGCGCGCGACTCAAGCAACGCAAAGTCGCCGCTGCAGGTCGAGTCGATGACCATGTTCACGCCAAGCGTGCGGAACATCGTCACCAATTTGCGATGCACAGCGATCACAGGAAGATCAAAGTGTGCTGCTAGCGACGCTCTCGACTGCGGCGAAAGCGTGACGACAAAGTGGCGGTGCTGCTTTGCGCTCAGCACATCCAGTAATTCCTGAACGCTCTGCTGCGAGATCAGCACGGTCTCGGCAGACGTGACGCAGCCGCTGCACGCGAGGCAGTCGTCCAGCGAGATGGTGGCTTTCTCCTTCTCGGTGGTGCGGATGATGTTGGGCTTGACGGTCGGCTCCTGCATGCCCCAGTCGTCTGCCGAGAGCTCCGTCTCGAGCGAGATCTTGGCGACACCCAGCGGACGAGCAGCTCCATCCTCAGCGGGGGCGTTCGGCGTGAACAGCGGGTTGATGCACGCCTGCGACGGCTGGATGTAGTCATTCAGGTCACCTAGAAACACGGACGCCTACACGGACATGTAAGGCAAACGGAGAGGAGTATGAGCATCCTGGAGCATGCAGTCAGCCGGAGCTTCATTGAGTACACGCACCATGGTTCTTCGTCTTCGCCCTCTTCTTCCAAGTGCTGTGTCTCTCCAACTGATGGATGAAAAAAAAAAAGATGACCAATCCTACAATCCTACAGTCGATAGCTAAATACCATCACAGATTCCAGAACGGCTCGTTAAGTTCTACATCCGAACTTAACAAGCAAACCTCGAGCTCTTTTGCCAAAGTTGAAGTCTCCGTTGCACAGCTGGCGCAGACTTCTTGGCGATGGCGACCATGGCGACGTTCCGATGCGCGCGCTGCCGCTCCTCCGCGAGACGCGCTCTGTCCGGCGCTTGACGTGTTCGCTGCAAATGCTGCTGTGCGGCCACCATGCGCAGAGAGCGACTGAAGAGCTCCTCGGCTTTCTAATGATGCCCCACAACGATGGAGAACGAGAACGAGAGCGAGAGCAGCAGTGCCTGAGAGTGAGTCGAACTGCACGTATGCTGGTGTAGAAGGTAACTCAGGGGATTGGTTCAGTACCTGAAAGTCGCCGAGCAGGAACCAGCACTTGCCAGCCCCTTCAATGCAGCGAACGAGATGGGCGTGATGCTCATCTGGGTGAGTCAACAGTGCGAGCGACTCGACGTGAGCCAAGCAGTCCACGTAGATCGCTTTCGCCTCTATAGTGCGCTTTTGTGATTCAAAATGAAGCGGCGTGTGTAAGAACAGCGACGAAGCGAACATGTCAAGAAACGCATGCGTTGAAGCTCGCACCTGAGCCAGCAGAGCGAAAGCGAGCACCAACGAGAGCTCCAGCACTTTTTCGTTGTAGCCACCCTGGTAGCGCTTGTGCAGCAGAACGAGAAGCTGCTGCACGTACAAGATCGTCGTCGCGGAGTCTCCAGCAGCATGGTGTGCGATCGCAGCGTTTTCCAGAGCGACAAGCGCTTCGTGGTCGCTCTCCCCCTTCAGCCTTCACACACAGCAACACGCGAGCAGGTTGAGTTACCATCAGAGATCGCACGTCGTCACGCGAGGATTGAGATAAAGAGACAACAATCGTACTCTGCGAGGATGTTGTGCGCCTTTGCGAAGAAATGGCAACTCTCCTGGTAGCGCCTCTGAAGCAGCAAGAGCTCTCCAGTGTTGTTGAGCCAAGTCGCAGTCTCTGGATGGTGCTCGCCACGGATCGCTTCGCAGAGACTGAGGCCTCGGTCGGTCATCTCCAGCGCCTTCTCCAAGCGATTGCATTCGCTGAAGATCACACAAGCGAAAATGCGAGTTTAAGACGTTGATCAATGGGAGAAATGAAGACAAACAAGAAGAGAATACAGTGAGGCCACCTACCGATAGAGCGACCCGAGTTTGGCGAACGTGATGAGAAGCCCCGGATGGTCTTCTCCGAACGAGTGGACTTTCGCGTGAAGCGCGTGCAGCTCCGAGCGAATCGATGCGTCGCACTCCTCACTCGCTGCTTTAGTTAAAGCTCCCAGGAACGCGAATTCTGGCTCACTTGAAAGGCACTGTGCTCGTTGCGCTTTCAGCTCTGCAGACAAGAAGAAGAATGGGGTGAGACATACATGGCGCGGTGAGTTTTAATGGTGAAGCAGTTTGTGGGAACCTTCAGCAGTGAGTCCAGTGGGTTCCCATCGCTCGAGAAGCTGAATGTGACCTTTTCTCGCGAGAACTCTCGCAATAGCTAGCGGTGTTTGCTTGGAGTGATTCTCTACAGAGACGTTGGCGCCAGCTTCTAGCATCAACACGCAACAACGAAGATTCCCCCACCCAGCAGCGAGATGCAGCGGTGTATTCCCGTTCTACAAGGAGCAAGACAGAAGGAGAAACAGGTCAGTTCTGCTCTCTAGACCAGAGAAAATGAAAACCTGAACCAGGATTGTTGCATCGAATGACCTCGTCTGCCAGATCTGGACTCGCTCCTCGGCTGATGAGCAGCTGAACGACTCGAAAGTGACCGTATCGGCAGGCGAAATGCAGGGCCGACCAGCGAGAAATCTACAGCAGAGACGGCGAGGGGATGCAAATCTCAGATCCATGGTTCGAGTTTCGATGTTGAAAATGGAGCAGATACACTTGCGATGGCAGCTCGAGCACATGCTGCGGCGCCTGCAGACCAACCAACTTCGCGTGAGCGCGCACGTGCTCGCGATGCCGAAAGCGGTCAACGGGAGCTTGCACGAGGCAGACGAAGTGAAGCTGCTCTGTCGACAGCTCGAGGCCGGGAAGGCCCGCGTGGTGCAGTTTCTGCAAGAGTACGTGGTTCATTGTTTGTGGAAGTGATTTAGTTGTTCTTCAGCCATTGATCACCGCTCATTTCGTGTATGCTGTGTGGGTTTTTGACAGAGTACAACTACAAATTCGAGTGGAGCGTAAAGTGCGAGCACGGGAGCTCGGAGACCACGAAGTTCGCGCGCGGAATTCTCAGAAAATGGAGGCGTGGCGCCTCCAGCGCGTGCAGGAGCGCGCAGAGATCGCTGCAGAGCTCCGTGGAGACCTGTCTGCAGAGGAAGAGGCGCGACTACCGAGGTCCATAGAGAGTCGAGAGCGCGCGAACGAGGCGCTGCATGTCGCGAACCTGACAAAGTCTCAAAAAGCGGCAGATTATGAAGAAGTGCTCGATCAGCTCAAGCTCGCTGCTGGCGCGGCGTCCTTAGAAGAAGTGGTGGAGAAACTGTTCGCTCAAGGCACGACGACAACATCACTGGAGAAAGAGAAAGCGCAAGCTGAGGCGAGACTCATCGCTGTGCGTCAAGAAAAAGAGCAGGCTTTGCAGGCACTGAACGAGCTCAACAAGGCGGCGTACGAGCGCCTGGACGGCGTGATCACTGGCGTGCGACAGGGTTCGTTTGGCTTAGCGCAGCGATTACAGGCTTTCGACGACGTGCTCGATATCACGGGCTTGGAGAATGGCAGCAGTCTGTTGAGTAGCAGTAGCGGCTCCGCTGGCATTCCTGTCGGGGCGATTGGCGGATCGCGAGGCGAAAACGCGGACTGCCTGGCGATCGCGGAGCTCAAACTGACCAAGATCCTCGAGCTCGTCGGTCAGCAAAACAGCTCGGTCAACAGTTTTGGCGGATTTGGTGGCAGTGGTGGTGGTGGCAACAGTGGTGGCGAAAATGAAGAAACCTACGAAGACGGGAGCTCGCGCGCAGATCTGGACGACCGCAACGCGCCGTGGTCGCCAACGATGAACAGTGACCCGGTGCTCCACCGAAACAACATCCGCGTGCGTCCAGGGATACCGTTCAGTCGCCAGCCGCAGTTCGACTCTCGCGAGGACTCGCTGGACTCGGCGCGCTCCGACCTCTCGAGTGTCTTGAAGAGCGGCAGCGACCACCTCATGGACGTGCTCGTGCCGCCGCGAGACATCCTCAAGATGAGCAGCTTGCGCCACTTCTCCGAGGTCATGCGCAAGTAAGAGGTACTGCAATTCCCCTTGCTGTTGTGATTTTGACTTGCGGTTGGTTTTGGGTTGGTAGCTAACAACATTACATTGTTCATACACCGTCAATAGCTGGCTGAGAAACAGAAAGTGGCGGCCGAGAAGGGCATCTCGGACGAAGAGATGATGTCGAAACTGCGGAAGCGCAACCAGCTGGAGGCGGACACGCGGCTCTCGACCTCGCCCACGCGACAGAACGGCCTGCTGACGAGCCCCAACGGCAAAAGAGGACAAGTCCTACGCCTTCGTGACGCAGCTGAATTTCAACGACCTGTGAAGGACAAACAACAAACAGAACGGCAATCAGAAAACCAATTTCGCAAAAGCAAATTCAGTCACAACCAACCAATTTTCATCCCAAAACATTATCGACGTTATATAGAAATGGAAAGCAAACTAACTCCCTCTCTGGCACAGCCCTCCCCGAATAATTTTTGCGTGGTCTCTAAACAAACCTAACATAATAAGCTAACTTTTACTGTATCATTCGCATCCTCCAACCAACCTCCACCAGCCTCCTTCCATCATGTAGTATCCGGTCACCAGCATCCCTTCCAATGACTGCACTTAACTGACGTTACCAGTGCCTCCGACTTGGTCTGGACAGCGGTAGTCCTCCGGCAGCAGCGATCGCTGGAGCTTGTTGAACGCGAACTGGCGCTTGCCCGTGTTCTTCAACGCGTTCTCGATTCGCACACCGTGGCTCCGCATGACAGACACCGTCGCAGGGATGCGGTTGTCTGGCAGATCGTGATGGCGATGCAGGATGCGCACTTGCTCCAGCGTGACCGACATCGCCGTGCGATCTTTCGCGCTCTTGCACACCGTCACGCGACCGCCGCCCAGTTCACGACACAGATCCGAAGACCGCTTCAGGATCTCGGGACGCTTGGTTTTCACCAAGCTCTGTGCAGCATCGAGAATCGCCGTCTCCAGTGCGCGGAACTCCTGTGTGACCTGGTCCTCTGTCATCTTCATCGGTGCTTGGTTCATATTCCTGTAGCGATGCGACCCATGCACAAAGTTGCCCGTGTTCGACGGTAACGCGACAGTGAGGCGGCAGTACTTCTCGCAGAAAGCCTTCAGCGGTCGCAAGTTGTTGATGTTGATCATGTCCTGGAGCTCCGTCTTCGCGCGCTCCGTGTTGTTCGCGATTGTCTGCATTTCGTTGATACCCTGGGTGAACAGCAGTGGAGTGACCGAGATCTCGCCTCCGCTTGCAAGACGATCAGGCAGCTCAACTTCAGCAGTCGCCACTTGGACAGTCACAATGTACTTGACCGACGAACGCTTGGCATCGCGACCGTTCTTGTGCGAAACAGTGACCTTGACGATGCCTGCTTCGTCACTCGTATCTTTCTTGCGAGACATACGGAACGAGAAACGGTTTGAGGGCTTGTCACGAACATCTTGGATCACAAACGCCACACACGACAGGTTCGCCACCGAGCCAGCCATGTCTTCAAGCATACCGATCTCCTTGCCGTGTGTCGACAGAAGCGACTCGACTTGGAAGAGGAAGCCCAGCGTCGACAACTGGCACAGCATGTCTTCGCCCTTGACGATATCTGGGTTCTGGATTGCAACCTCCACCTTGCGCACAAAACTGCACGTCAAAGCTGCCAACGCCTGCGCGAAGGCGCAGTCCATGCGCAGCTGCAAGTCCCACTGCAGGTCGTCGTACTCTCGGAGCTCTTCGGGCCACTTGGAGATTTCCAGATCCGTCTCGCTAATCTTTGCTTGCAGCTTCTTCAGTTTCGACTGGAAGGAAAGAATACCTCCCTTGTTGAACTTGTAGCAATGCGCCGATGGTGCACCGACCGTCGTGAAATCATACACCGACACCTCCTTGGACGTCCGCCTCTTCTCGTCGTTGATGAAAGAGTTCGTCGGACCAATCAGAAGATCTTGGATGTGCAGATTGATCGGCACAAAGCGCAAGTCGTCGGACTTTTTCTCCACGCTCGCCTTGAAGTACTGCTTGTGCTTATCACGATTCACCAAGTACTGAATGTTCTTCCGAATCAGCGCCACGTACTCCTTCCGTTTCTTCAGACGGCCTTCGAGCCACTCGCGCGCAATTGCAGTATCGCCCTCATCTTGGATCTGCCCGATCAGCGTGCCATAGAACCCGCGCGTTTGCTTGTCTTTCTTTTGACCCAAGAAAGCATGCAGGTCTTCTCGTGCTTTCTCCACCTGCTCTTGGCGTTCAACAGCAAGCAGCTCGATCAGCTGGCGAGGAATCGCGTTCGCGTACACACTTTCCTGCAGGTCTTCCACGACGAGACCACCACCGCCATCTTCCGTGTCGTACTGGAAAAACCGGATGATGTTGCCGATGTTTTTGTGCGAGGAGATATCTTCTTTCGACGGCATCTCGCCTGGCATCATCACCGTCTGCACACTCAGCTCGGCGTTGTTCATGTTTCCTTGGAGCATCACGTCGACCTCTCGTTGCAACGAAGGGTGCTCTTCCAACACCGTGCAAGTGTGTTCATCCGTCGGATGGACATTCAGCGGCTGACCGCTGGCCGCAGCGTCGAGGACAGCCTGAGACGAAGTAACAAACTCGAGAAGTGGATGGAACATCGTCATCTGGTAGGAAAGCTGCGTCGACGGCGTTTCATTCCTTGATCCCGATCCGCCATTTCCATAGCTGCTTGTTTGTCCCTCCAGGTAGTTCGAGGCAAAATTGTGACCCGTGTCACGCTTCCCGATTGTACTGGCGTGAACCAAGAACCGGAGCACAGTATTCGACGCATGTCCAACGACTGGAACCTCGAGCACAGCAACAAAAGGGAAGATAGAGTTGGACGCGCCGTTGCTCAGTGCCGATTCGGTCTCTCCTGCCACACCAACCGGCTCAGTCGTTCCGACGCATTTCCATTGAGCCTTTCTGCAAATGGTCGCGAGCGAGGTGTTTCCGTTGATCGGCTCTTTCGACGAGAAGAAGTCGAGAGAAACGAAGCATGCTCGGTCAAAATTCGCTGGAAGCTTGAGGCGCACGATCAAGCGAAGCTTGTTGCCAGGCTCGTCACCGTTGATCATAGACTCACCCATGCTGATACGATCACGCAGAAGCTTCGAGTACGGCATGTGAGGAGATGAGCCGGACGAGCGAGGAGTAATGTTGAACACGTCCTCCTTTGACGACTGGTCGATCGATTCAGGCTCTTCGTGATGGAATGTCTCGGTGCTGGGGTTCCACTGGAGGAACAGCAGCAGCAAAGGAGGGAGACCTTGCGGACACCACACGATGAAGAAATACCACACCAAATCCGACAACTCGCCACTGTCGCCACGACCAGACACGTACTGCGCGATGTAGATCACTTGCGCCGAGATGTACAGCACGCACGTCGTTGCGATGATGATGTAGAAAATCGTGAGCGAGCTTCGAATGCGCGGCTCCGACGGGTCCTCGTTCAGCATCAAAGAACGTCCTCTGCTCATCACCATGCACCCGAGAATCATCAGCATCAAGGTGCGCACGACGAAGCCGGTGCCTAAAATCAAGTAGAACGACTGGATATCGCACAAGCGAACCGCATCGCGCACCACTCGTCCTTCGGCTGCCAAACTGCCGGTGCACTCTTCTTCGGAAGCGCACTGCAGCGATTTTTCGTCGAACACGCAGCGCAGATCGTCATCGGCGGCAATCGACAGCGCGACAATCAGCGCCACTACAGCTGCGTTCGCTATAATGTACCCGATGACAGCCGGCGACTTGATTGACAACTTCTTGAAGCTCTTGAAAGACAGCACACTCGCCCAATGGAAGCACAGCGACAGGATCATCATGGTGTTGAAGAAGTACTGCGCAGTGTACCAGTGGACGTACGCTTTCGATGGCTCAATGACCCAGACAAGGAATCCACCGCAGCCTGCTGCGAAGGAAAACAATGCCGAGATCGCGACCATGTCTGTCCAGAGTGTCGTCATGGTGAGCGGCAATCCATGCTGCACAATCAAGAAGAAGAAGATACTTATGTGAGACATCAGTAGAATCGACAAACGCAGCACAGGTCAAAGCAAGACTCACCCATCGAATGATAACCAGTGAGAACAGAAAGCAGAAGCCGAAGATCACGATTGTGGCGAAATCCAGTCGGGACGCGACTCGCTCACGGCTCGCTGTGTTCCAAAGGTCCAGACATAGAAATAACGATGAGTTCACGTGCCCGCCAAAGCAGAAGATTCCATAATGTGCTGACACATACCTTTCGTCACCGAGTAGAACAGGATCGGCGAGTTGTCGACAGCAGCCGCCAAGCCCTGGAAGGCAGAAAGATAGGCTTTCTCAATCGTCATCGAGTCGTTGGACGGGTTCTTGAAGTTGTCGAACGTGATGTTCAGCTTGTCTCCATTGTTGATATCACCGACGAACGAATCCGGGATGATGAACGAGATGTTCGATTTCCCCACGAAAAGATCCAGCGGCACCTCTTTCCCTTTGTGCTGCATACGAGCAGCATTCACATTCGTGATCAGCGCCGAGAAATCTGGTTCCAGACCCTTCGCGACGCGCAGCAGAATGAAGGCACCAGCACGAAGCACTGCTCCACTGTTGAAGCTCATGCTCACGGACGTGTTGCCCATCAGCTGCGGATTTGAAGCCTCCATCTTGGTATCTGAGAACATCCCGATGAGCGTGTACGAGTTGGATGTGAGCTCCAAGTTGAAAACCTGTCGTGGAGTAGACGCGGAGTTTGTTGTTGCCCGACAGCCGGTGCCGTCGAATTTCACGTTCAGAACCGTCAAATCCGTCTTGGTGCCTGGTCCGAGACGCGTCGAGATGTGGTCAACCGAAAAAACGTACTCGGATTCAGGCTCCGAAAGTGCCCCCAAGATGCTCGAACTCAGGTCCACCAGAGTCTTGTTTCCGTCGCGCCGACACTTCACCAAGCTGTCTCCAATGTAGCAGTTGGACGACGACCCCTCGAGAGCCCACAGCTGCGGCGCGTTGATCTCCATCGTCGCCGTAAATGTGCACGAATCGCTGTCGAGAGAGTCCTGGGTCAAGTCGTACGTCTCGAGCATCTCTGGGAAATTCCACTTCGTCGTCACCACCAGCGAACAGTTCGTACACGTTCCTTTCAGCGAGGAGTTGATCGTCATCGTCGGGATGTCGGTGAGCGAGCTCTCGATGCCCTGGATCTCCGACTGCCCGCAGCCTTTCATGCACGAGAGGCCGTCGGTATACTTGCTCGTCGCGTAGTCGCCCGAGTTGAACACGCATTTTGAAGACACACAGTTGTACCCAATCTTGTCTGGAAACGCATCCGCCGCTGTTACAAATTCAATCGACATCAAACCAAGACAAAATAGCATTAAACCAGCATACGCTCATATCAACACTCAATAGGATTGTCTCACGCACCTGCTGCCGTTCCGACGAACGCGCTGCCCAGCAAGAGGATGTAGCCGACGCACGAGACGACGCTCTTAAATAACTTGGTCCTCGGCATGGAGCTCGCCGCCGCTATCCGTCTCCGCGTACTTTTCGAGCGAGAAGAGCAGGTCACTAGGCGCGGCGTCTGTTCATTCTCCGCGGCGTCTCCACCGCGAGCGTCGTTCGCTGTAGTGGTCGCCAGCTTGCCTGTCAGTCTGTCTGTCTGCTCTGGATCACCCGCGTCGTCCTGTTGGCGCTTTGCTCTCTTGGTCTCACGCACGCTCGCACTCCACACGCAGTCGCTGCACACACAGACCCACACACACAGGAGACAGACAGCTCGTCGCTCTCTCTCTCTCTCTCTCTCGTTGTCTTCCTGCACGCGCGTGGCAAACCAATAAAGTCGGGAAAAAGGCTTTGCTTCCGCGGCTTCCTTTCCTTTTTCTCTTCACTATTGAGTCTCCCAGTATTGGTATGATGGAAAGCGAGCGGAAAGGCAGAGCGGAAGGCGGCGCGTGAGAGAGGCGGCGGCGGAGGAAGCGTGATTTTTGTATGAGAAAATGTATGGGAAGCGCGCCAGACAGCGCCGCTTCTTTCTTTCTCCATTATCTCACTTCACCCAACCCTCGTAACCCAAACAGCCCGAATAGAAGCCTCCCGCTCGACTGCTGTGATAGAAGAAGCCAGTGCATCACTGGATGGTAAGGGACACGTTTGTCCCGAACAGTAATGCGCTCGCTTTCGCGCAGTCCTCAGCACCTGAGGACGCCGTTGGGTACAGACGCGAATGATCGTTTGACCTTGGAACGATGCACATCCTTTTAAAAAGCCTATGCATACATAACTCATCACAACGCTTTCTTTATCTAGCATAATAGCTAGCTTATTTGTGCAAGCCGTTATGACAGGTGCAAGCGTGGGTAAAGTGGATGAAAAGCATGGAGTTTTGGTCCATTTGAAACTGAAAAGCTCTTCTTCGCTCAAACAAGCAAGCGAAATATTCGTGAGTGAGGAGCATGGGAAACAACGCCAGCACCACCTATTTGGCGCTTGCAAAAAGGTGGTGGTGGCTCGATGCAAAATGTGTGGCACCAGTGAGGTCAATCTGGTGCGCTGGCATGATTTATCCAGACTCTCCTTCTGATTTACCTATACTTGGCCTCTGTATGGCCTCTGACTCGATCGTAGCTGATGATCACATCTGATGCGGATATGAAACCGTTGAGCATAATTGATCTGAATCTGATACCTTTTGGGCCAAATTTGGCCACAATGATCAAGCCACTTGGGGAGTTGAGTCGCGACAACGAAGATGGCGGGTGAGCCAACGACGAAGACGCTCTACTGCATCCGCCATGGCGAGTCGACGTTCAACGAGTGGCGCAAGCAGAGCATCTGGAACTTCTCGTGGATCTGGGTGCGCGACCCCATGATCATCGACGCGCCGCTCAGCGCCAAGGGCGAGCAGCAGGTGCGCCGTTCATATTGAAATGGACGACACGATTTGCGTTCGTATGGTTCACATGCGTTTCCGATTCTTCTGTGCTGCCGATATGTATGTAGGCCCAACAGCTTCATCAGACCATCAAGTCAAAGGAGCTGGACGAGCGCATCGAAGTTGTACGTCCCAGATCTATTTGCTGGTGTCGATAGTGTTGCTGCTGCTGGTGATTGCTGACTTGTTCGATCGCGTTTGTGGTGCTGTCTGGTGTGCAGATCATCACGAGTCCTTTGACACGAGCCGTCCAGACGATGGTGGGAGGCTTCCAAGACGCCAACATCCCTATCCTCCGTACGTTTTGTGGTGATCATTGCACCGTGTTTGTAGGCGACTTCAAGTTACTCACTCGCTGCTTTGTTTGGTGAACCCTTGAGGTAGTGGAACCGTCCTGCCGCGAAATGCTCGACACCGCATGTGATATCGGACGCCAACCTGGAGGTATGTGTCCGCTCCATTTTCTTTCTCTGTATATCTGTTCAGTAACTATAATTGCCATTGCATCATGTCTGCAGAGCTCGCTGCGAGCTTCGCGGACCTGAACGTGGATTTCCATGCGCTTGAGCAGAGTTGGTGGCTCCCACCGCAGAAGAGGCCAACGGACACGAACGGCGCTTCATCCTCCATCCCAAAGACCCACGAGCAGGTGCTGCCGCTTCGCGAGAGCGTCGCGGACGTGGACGCGCGCATCAAAGAGCTCCTCACGAAGCTCAACGAGCTCCCGGAGACGCACATCGCGATCGTCGGCCACAGCGCGTTCTTCAAGCGCATGCTGGGCATGAGCCGCAAACTCCACAACTGCGAGCTCTACGAAGTGCCCTTCGCAGAGGTCGCGAGCCGATACGGCATTCACACAGAAGCGTAGTACCATACATAAATGAATAGATTCAGGTTTCTTCTGTTAATACAAATGCACTTGTGTCTCATGGATGTATGTCATTCAATCGCATTATATATACTCGACCGATGTGCATTGACCAGTTCCTCTCGATGGCTGCAACGATAGGGACGAGTGCCTCAATCGAGCTCCGAACTAGGGTCAAACCTAACGGCATCACGCTTGCTTCTGGTAGAATCGCATGTACATCAGCGAGCCAGCGAGCGCGCTTCCGAAGCCTGCGATCATCACCGGCACCATCAGGTTCATGAAGATCGGCTCGCCGCCGTGGTACTCTCGACAGTAGATCACCGCCTGCAATGGAAGGCCGAGGATCATCCCGAACCAGAAGATGTAGTTGCCCACGCGCGTGCCTTTCAGACCGCGTCCGTACATGATGATGATCACCTGCAGCATCTGCAGAATGAAGAAGTACATCTTGACGGTGCGGAACACGATGATGAACACGCACTCGTGGAGCGCGGCCGAGATCAGGAACGTGAACAGCGTCGCGCTGCGCTTCGAGAGCTTGTACGTCTCGAGCGTCTCCAGGTACACGTGGCGCAGCAGGAACTCGTGCACAGGCTTGTTCCACTTCCTTGCAAACTCGTCAAACGTGGTGCTGTTCCACCAGTCGCCGTAGAAATCGCGGTCCGCCAGGTACGTCAGCTCGGCAAAGCCGTTGCAGATGCACTCGAAGATGATGAACCAGATCATGAGGTAGCAGCCGAGGAACGGCAGCAGCAAGTTGATGACGACTAGCACGGGGTTCATGAGCGCCGAGTCCTCCAACCGCGGGATCACGTGGTCTGTCACGATGATGTACAGCATCGACATCGCGAGCGCATTCGCCAGGAACTTCTCCGCCACGTACCCCCAGCGGATCCTGTCGGTGCGTGGGAACTTTGGCTCGTAGACCAGCGTCGGATAAAAGAGGTAGAGCGTGAAATCCTTGACGTCCGGGTTTAGCGCTACGTTCTCATTGCGCGCGAGTTCCAACTTGGTGCGGATGTACGAGTGCATCTTCATCAGCAGCACCAAGCACTCGACAAACGCCGACACGGCGTGGATCGTGTTCCAGTCGCGCGAGATGATACAGATGACCGTGAACACGAACATGACGCTCTGCAGGAAGTGGTGCACGATGTTGATCAGCAGTCGGCCGGAGAGCCGTTGCGTGCCCGCCATGTACACAGGGATGAGGGCTGTGTACGAGTAGAGCGTCTGGCACGCAAACGTCACGAGCACTTCGAGAAAGTGCCACGAGTAGAACACCGAGAGCAGCAGTTTCGCGTCGTAGAGGTCGCCGCGCGAGAGCAAGTTGGACAGCGGCGTCGTCATCGTGTACAGTCCGCCAGCGATCATCGCCAGGTTGTACATGCCGCGGAACTCGGACATGTGCACGCCCGAGCGGTGGTCTGCCGGGTCCAACGGCGACACGCTCATCGAGAACTTCTTCACGGCGCGCAGCTTGGAGGGCGACGGGGTCGCAGGCGGCGAAGACGCCTCGCTGTCATTGCCATTGGTAGTGTCGTCGTTCTTGCTTGCAGCGTTGTGCTTGGGCGGCAATGCTGCGGATGGGCCGTTGGACGTCGCGTGCTGCACCGCCGCCTTGCGCTTCGCCTGCGATCGCTGCTGCGCCATGAGAGCGTGCGTGTGTGAGGTTGCTTTTGCTTGACGGCGCCGGTGTGCCTGTGCCTTTGCTTGAGTGGATATGATGAGATGCCCTTGTGGCCGCCTGTCGCTCGCCACACAGAAGTCGGGAACGTGCGCAAGTTGAGCTTGTTGCTTGCTGTGCCAATTGCGCTCTGGATGTCGTTTCGCGCGACTCTTCTTGCGGAAAAAAGTAGAGGTTTATGGAGCGAGCAATTCTTTGGTGAATTGCGTGCTTGAAGCCAAGGCATCTGGCTCGCATATGCTGACAGCTTCTAGGAACAGTGTATTTGTATCAACATTGCTGTAACTTTCGTGCGTTTGTGGTTTCTGTTCGTTTATCTGCGAGATGTTAGGATAACATGAAGACATTCTGGACACTGTACTTATTTATTTGCACGGACTCGTTCTTGTCTTTCTTTGCGTGGGACAATTCGCACAGATTGTGTGTGAGCCATGGGAACCATAATCACAATGGAACCCAGAGAGAAAAGGCTTTGCTTTATTAACTGTGTGTGGTGGATTAACAAGTAAATAGCAGAGCGATTCTCGCCTCTCTCTTTGTGAGAAGCTCTTCTCGTGCTGGCGGTGACTCGCACTTCTCGCAACCCGCTGTTTCCACGTGTGGTTGACGTCGAAAATGACCAGCTTCCAGGTTCCAAGACCAAAGAACAAAATCCAATTTTGCAGAATCCCCCAAACAGCAGATGTTCGCGAAAAGGCAGTTTTGCTTCAATCGTGGAGTCGGGTTGAATCCCAAAAGGGGCCGTCATCCTCATTTTCTCTCGCATATGGATTTTGTTTCAGTCCGACTTGACGGCGAGCAATCATAGCACAACCACCATTGTACTTCGTCGCCGTTTTCCGTTTCTTGTTGCACTCCTCCTTCGTCGCTTCTTCCTCACAACGGACACTTACTTGCTCAAAAGCCAAAATCCGCGTCTCCAGTTTCGCTGAGATGAGATGGGGAACCAAGCAGCGATCCTTTCTTTATATTATGATGAGGCCAAAAACTGTAGCCATCTATTTATTCGCGCATCAGAAAATAGGTACTTCAGGGAACCAGCTCGCGTTTCAAAGTCTCCGTTTCTGTGAGTACGAAACTCTCTGATAAAGAGCTGCATCTCATATTATTTACCTGTTTCTTGTGTGGACATGTCCCTGAGATCTTCACGTGTGCTCTGCCAAATTCGAGATGTCCGCGCGATCTTTTCAAGCGGTGATAAGAATGGAGCGCGACATCGTATCTCAGTCGGGCTATATTCAGAGCACCTGCATAATAAGTCGCATCTCTGGCTCAGCTAACATTGGTGGTGCTGCTGCACCACTCCTCCTGGTTTACTACTGTACAATCGCCCTGAGCTTGCTCTAATCAGATCCTCACTCTCGCATTTACCACGCACTTCCCCCACAGCAACACCCGACTTCAACCAGTCAGCCCACCAAAACACCACCATGCAGAGACTGTGTCCACTCGAGCTCCAGGTTGAACACACCGCGCACTCCACCAAAGGTCCGTGCTATGGAGGATATCACACATGACTATAGCTCTCGGGAGCATTTCATGCTGATCCAGTCAGGAACTCACGAATCTCTTCTTGCTCTCATGATGCAGAATCTGAGAGCTCGCCGACGTCCAGGTCTCCGGTCGGCTTCAAGTCATGGAAGGACCAGGCGCAGAGCTGTGTCGAGCAGTCTCCAGCGCTTCGGAAGATGTGGCTGGAGCCAGACTGGACGGGCTTCAAAGTGCGCTCCAAGAGCTACTTGCAGACCAAGCTGAAGGAACCGACCGAGTCGCCATGTAAGCCCACTTCGCTTTCGATGGATCGATTGTTGAGGTATACTGGCGCTAATGACCTAATGGTGTTTGTTTCATGGTCCAGTGTTTGAGCTCGTCTGGTTCGACCTCTTCAGCGGCAAGCACGAAGAGCTCTTCCACATCGCGCAGTCAAAGAAGAGCTTCGTGCAGAAGGCGATCGCAAAGTACGGCAACGACGTCCCGCAGCTCTTTGTGGTCACGCTCATCATCCCCGGTACGCCGATGATCGGCTGCGTGCAGTACTTTGCGCTCAAGAAAGAGATCGGCACTGGCGTGCGCGTGCATCGCGAGGGCGAAGCGCTCTGGAAGAAGTTCCTCCACGGCGGCGACGCGTTTCGCAAGAGCCGCTTCAAACTGGTCCCGGGCGTCCCAGAGGGCCCGTGGGTCGTCAAGAAGAGCGTCGGCGCCAAGCCCGTGATCCTCTCGCACGCTCTCGAGGTGTCGTACTTCCAGGGCGACAACTACCTGGAAGTCGCGATCGACATCTCTTCCGACCGAGTCTCCAAGCACGTGACTGCGCTATGCCGCTCGCACTCGACGGCTTTGGAAGTGGACATGGGCTTCGTGATCGAAGGGCTCGACGAAACGGAGCTCCCCGAGGTGCTGCTCGGCTGCGTGCAGTACGACCACATCGACTTGGTGCAAGCCGCGCCACTTTGAGACTTTCAAGCCCGCGACTCTGACTTGCATCTCAGCCTAGATTCATTCATATCTGATAGAAACAACGCAGAAAGATGGCCTCATGAAGTGCCTAACCTATTATTATCATAAAGCACTTTCTCCAGATTCTTGAGCCAAGAGTGCGAGTTCGGCATTCATTGTCCTCGCGTTTCAGATTGTCGATGTTTTGAGCCCCACCTGTCGACTTCGTCAACGTGCTCCACGGAGTCAGAGTATGAAACCGGGAGCACTCCAGTTTGGCGCGATTATCAGCCGAGTTGCCTCCTTTCCGTCTGCACTGGCAAAGTCTCAACAGCCCGACCTGACGCTCACTCTATTTGATATCACCGCCAGAGCAGAGCCGCTTCAGAACCGCGATCTTCGATTGCGACAACTTGGGGTTCTTCAAAGGCATGAAAAAAATACACATCAGCCAACATCTCCTCCTGCAAACAGTTTTGTGACCACGAACGGCGAGTTCCTACTCGCACGTGAATGCCGTCTTGGTCATCATCTTGATCACACGGTGCCAGTGCGAAGTGTGGAATGCGGCAAGCTCGAGCTGACCACGCAGCTTCGTGCATCCAGGTAGGATCTATGGGTGACAAGCCGTAGCGAATCGGGCATCAACATCAATTTTGAAGACGAAGAACTTGGACAAGCAAATGCGGCCAACAGAGTTGGACGGAATTTTGATACTCAGTACCAGTACCGGTATTTGAGGAGGCTCACGCTACCGTATTGCAGAATCCTTAATATCTACACAGTGTATAATCTAAGAATTTTTAGAAGTAACATCTTTGGGGTAAAAAATGAATTCAGTCATTTACCCAACCAAAAGTACAACACAAATGCGCCACACAAATGCAGTTGTTGTGACAATCGATTGATCGACAAAGTCACCAGTGGCCATACCATGTAAGCGAAGGAGCTGCTTCCTTCATGGCCCTGTGCACGTGCCCACCGTCTGTGGGAGCCATGGTCCGTCGCTACGAGGTTGTGTGTATTGACACGACGTTCTTTCTATCTGTCTATGTGATTCCTAACTCTCATAGGTCTGCTCGTCAAGCGAAGCGCTTGGGCAAGCTCGCGGCGACGGCGCCAAAGGCGGAAGAGCATGCTGACGAGGCGGAGAGCGAGGAGAGCGACGACGGATTGGAGGAGAAGCGCGCCGCGAACCTCGGCTTCGCGTTCCTAGTCGACTCGGACTCGGACTCGGACTCCAACTCGGACGAGAGCGAAAAGGACGAAGACGAGGAAGACGAAGCTGCCAAGCCAGTGGTGGGGGTGGCCAAGCCACAGGCACCTGCGTCTTCAAAGTAAGTACGCTTTTCATTCATTGTATGCGTGGCCACATCTGCATAGACGTGCTGTACTGAACGCACGGTTGAGCAGGAAAAGCAAGAAGAAAACCAACAAGAAGGGCGGCAAAGCAGCGAAAGACAACGAGGGCGGGGACGCATCCGATGCGGACGATGTGGACGAGATCCTGGATGCGCTCGCGGCGGAGGCCGGCAACATGAGCGTTGAGGTCGCGACGTCGCTCCGCAATGAGAGTGAGAACTCCCTCTTTGGCGTTCAGCTGGGCTTCATCAACGCTGACAAGGAGATGAAGCGCATCTTCGGGGTATGTGCGACGCTCTCCAGGCATTTGCTGCTTTATCATGGGCTGATATCGCATGGGGATAAGTGCTTAACAGACCTTGACTATTGGTGCTACAGGTGAAAGACGCGCGTGAGGGCAAGACTGGACGACAGCGTATCGACCCAAGGTACGATTAGCTTATGCGTGTTTATCGAAGCGGGCGTTGTTCGAAGGTGAACATGGGTTGATATTCACTTCTGCTGTGACCGAATAGAAACGCTGCGCGAGTGACCACGAAGAAAGTGCAGATCGTGACGCCGCTGGACGAGTGGCCGCGACCGCCGACGTTCGTGGGCGGCGGCATCCGCTGGACGCGCGCGAACAAGCCCAAAGGCGCGTCGTGGAACAGCTCGTGCAACTACTTTGAGATCACTTGGTCGATGGCGTACAAGAAGGTGAGTGCGTTTGTATTGGATACAATTGAGTTGAAGAGCTATTCAACAGCAGATGGCGTTGCTTACATATCCACACATCTACTTTGCAGTCCCAAGAAGAATTCGAGGTGCTCCAGCGCACGCACGACCCGAACATCATCGGGCATTTCCTGCACCGGTACCCGTTCCACATCGACGCGCTCCTCCAGATGAGCGAGGTGTTCCAGCACCACGGCCAGATGGACCACGCCGCCGACTGCATCAAGCGCTGCATGTACGTGCTCGAGCTCGCGTGGGCGGACCAGTTCGACGTGACCAAGGGCAACTGCCGAATGGACGTCAACACGGAGCACAACGCCGGCTTCTTCCGCGCGCTCTTCCTGCTTATGAAGCAGGTCGGACGCCGCGGATGCATGCGCAGCGCGTTCGAGACTGCGAAGCTGCTGCTGAGTCTGGATCCGCAGGGCGACCCGATGAACGTGCTGCTCGCGATCGACTACTACGCGCTGACGTCTCGCCAGTGCCAGTTCTTGATCGATCTGTTTGGCTCGAAGCTGGAAGCTGCGGACCGATTCCGCGCTGCTGAGGACGCAAGTGCCACGAAGAAGAACGTCATCAAGTCGGGTATCAAGGCGAACAGCGACGATGAGACCATCTCGGCGCTGCCAAACATGCAGTTCTCGCTCGCGCTCGCCCAGTAAGTGCTTGTATTCGAACATCATGCGGTGTGGCTTTCGTGTTGTAACAATGTACTTTACCTTTTGTGCAGCTTCTTCATGGGGAATGCCGACGAAGCGAAGGAGCAGCTTGCGAAGGCGCTGCTCAAGTTCCCGACCGTGTTGAAGCCGCTGCTGGAGAAAATCGCGGCGAGCACGTCTTCATGTGAGTGTTATCCAACAAAGAAGCAACTGGATGAGCTTGCTTGGACTAATTTGCTGGTTGTGTGTACACTGCAGCCACTTGGAAACCGGTTCTGTCGAGCCGCGTGTTTGCGAACTCCAAGGCGCTCGATGACGATGGGCTTATCGACCACTTGCTGGGCATCTACATCGCGCGCAACCACACGCTCTGGAAGGTGAACGACGTGCAGAACTTCTTGCTGCGAAGTGCGCAACACGCGCTCGCGTCGCCTGCGCTGTTCACGGCGACCCCGCAAGTGACGAAGCTCCACCCTGCGCTCCACAAGTACCTGCGCGCGGTCACCAACGGTACGTACTTGATGCCACCATCAACAGTAGCGTCTATGCAAAGTGTACTCATCATGCATTCGACTATCGCAGACTACTCGGACGAGATTACGACCCTCCCGCCTGATCATCCGATGATGCTCCCTCCGGAGCTCCCGAACGGACAGCCGATGAACGAAGAAGCGCTCGCAGCGCTCGCACAGGTGCAGGAGCAGGTGGCGGCGGGCAACCTCCCGGCGGACGCGAACCCGCTGCTGCTCTTCCTGCAGACGCTTCTGCCGTGGAACCACGTGGAAGGCGCCGGCCCTCCGCGCGACGACGGCGACCACCAGCATTAACAGCATTAACAGCATTAACAGCAGCAAGGGTTAAGTGGATGATGGCTCCATTGATTGCTCCATGATTGCTCTCTCACGAAGATACAATCAATATTCAATATCGTGCGTGATGGATTCATGCAAGTCGCTCCTGGATTCCGAGTCACATTCGTGCGACATTCGGTGGAGAACTTCACGCGCTTCAAATTCGTACCCATATCACCTTGCTCTCTCGTGTAAGTAAAGAAGTCAGAAGTGAAACGCTCGAAAATCCGGGATCTTCACTTGATCGAACTGAAACTGTGGCAAATACTCATCCAAGATTCTAAAAGTTAATAAATCAGCCGATTTTGATACCCAGATAGATGTCGCCTCTCCCCACCAGGGTAAATGCTGGTCCTGTAGTCAGATGTCGGCTCTCCTCCGAATCTGCGCTTCACCCGCTCTTCCGAAGCCCCCGTCCCGCACAGCTTTCCCCTTTCCTGCTCGTGCGAAAGTTCAATTCCGCATCGATCATTTGCCGCATTTCCGCATTTCAAGCTCCGTGGGTAAACGCAAAAGCGACCGACCGACAGACCAGCCAGTAGAAGTAGAACGCGAAAGACCATGGGCAACTCGAGCAGCAACAACGGCGGCGACAGAAGCTCGCAGCCGCAGAAGCGCGGCACGAAGGCGCGTCAGACGGGTGCCGCGCCAGCCGTGCGTCCGCCACACAACCACCACCAGCAGGCGCCGCCAGCTCCAGCTCCAGCACCGGCTGCCGCGGCGCGCGCGAACCCAGCCACCCGCGAGCGCAAGGGTTTCAAGGAACTGGTACGGTTAATAATGCGCATGGCTCTTGTCGTTATGCTAGCTGGGAGCGGTGAAACTGACTGCTTTGTGTGCGGGGGAATGCTTTGCAGATCACGGGCGAGCTGCGCGATGTGAACGAGTACTACGATATTGAGCAGAAGGAGCTCGGCCACGGTACGTCATTTGTTTACTCCTCCTCACTGTTTTTTTCTCATGAGTGTGTGTTCATTTGAGAGTCTAAAATACTGCTTTGTGTGCAACATGCTGTTAATGGATGCAGGTCACTACGGCACCGTGCGTACGGGTATCAACAAGGCGAGCGGCAAGAAGCTGGCGATCAAGACGATTCCAAAGGCGAAAGTCAGCCGACCAGAGACCATGCGTCGTGAAATCAGCATCCTTCGCGTACGGTTTCACTTTGTATCCTCTTTGGTTGAAGACCCGCCACAATGGGTACACAAGTGATTGTGAGATCTAACTCTTTTTCTTTTTGTGACATTGATGCAGACCCTGGACCACCCGAACATCATCAAACTGTATGACGTGTTTGAAGGCAACCGCCACCTTCACCTGGTGACGGAACTGTGCACGGGTGGCGAACTCTTCGACCGTATCATCGCTCGTGGACACTACAGTGAAGCCGATGCTGCCGTGCTGGTGCGCAAGATCTGCGATGCTGTCAAGCACTGCCACGACCGCGATATCTGCCACCGTGATCTCAAACCGGAGAACTTCCTGTTCGAGACCCCTGCGGAAGATGCGGAGCTCAAGGTCATTGACTTTGGTCTCTCGCGTATGGACGACGGTCTTTCGGCTGGTGTCATGACGACTCGTGTGGGAACTCCGTACTACATCGCCCCAGAAGTGCTGGGACGCCACTACGACAAGTCGTGCGACTTGTGGAGCATCGGTGTGATCACGTACATCTTGTTGTGCGGCTACCCGCCGTTCTACGGCGACACCGATCCGGAGATTTTCGCGTCTGTGCGTGCGGGTCGCTACGATTTCGACTCCCCTGAGTGGACGCACGTGAGCGCTGAAGCGAAGGATTTGATCAGCAGACTGTTGTTGTTGGACCCATCGAAGCGATTGACCGCCGACGAAGCCCTTCGCCACCCATGGCTGTCCGGATTCGCTCCAAGCACCGAGATCAACCTCAACTCGAACATCTTCTCGAGCCTGAAGCGTTTTACTGGCCACAACAAGTTGAAGAAGGCTGCGCTTGCTGTGATCGCCGACCAGATGACGGAGACCGAAATCGACGAGTTGAAGAAGCAGTTCATGGCGATCGACTCGGATGGAAACGGTGTCATCACTATCGCCGAGCTCGCAGATGCGTTGCGCGGCATGGGACTTGGCATGATTGAAGAAGAAGTGACGGAGCTGCTGAAGGGCATCGACATTGATGGCGACGGACTCATCGACTACCCTGAGTTCCTTGCTGCGACCATGAAGCGAAACCTGGCGAACAAGGAAGAGTACCTTGTCAACGCGTTCAACTACTTTGACACGAAGAAGCAGGGCGTGATCACGAAGGCAGACTTGGTGCAGTTCATGGGCAGCGAAGAGCAGGCGCAGGAAGTGATTGACGAAGTGGACGTGAACGGCGACGGTCTGATCAGCTTTGAAGAGTTCGTGGGCATGATGGAGCGCAAGGGTTTCGGCGATGAGTCGGAGATCGGCGGCAGCTCGGATGATCTGTCCAGCAGCTTCCTTTCCGCAAAATTCCCATCTGGAGGTGCGGCAGCGCCTGGGTACCACTCGATCAAGGAAACCGAGCTTTAAGAAGAAGAACAAAAACATGCTTTGACCGCAAGAGGAAAGTAAACCACCCGACGCCGTGACTCCCCCGAGAAGAAAAAAGAAATCGAGAGACGTCTGCCTGCTTGTACGTACACACACAGTTCATGATGTATATATGATGAGTGAGGTGCTGCATTTATTCACTGCTGCAACTTGGAACCTGAAGTTCCAGATCAATTCATAAAAACATTGCTCTGGGATGCTTTCGTTGTTTGATTGTTCATCTGCTGTATTGGGGAGTGAGCCGCTTGTATTTATTTACTTCGCTTTGCTGCGTTTGTTGATCTTGTCGTGACGCTTCTCTGCTGCGAGTTTCTGCAGTCGACTCAGCGCATCTCTCTCAGTTCGCTTCAGGTCCTGAGCCAGAGCCGATGATTGTCCGCGGCGGTGGATGTTGAGCTCTTCCTCCAGCTCGTCCGACCGCGTGTCCATGTAATGCGCCAGCTTCTGCTGGTAATGCTGTCGCGCTGGCGGCTCATAGTCGCCGAAGACCAGACGTCCGGGTCCTCTCTTCTTCATTTTTGTGGTCGTTGCTGATGCCGTCTGTTGTGCAGATTGCTGCTTCTTCTGGTACCCAGCTTTCTTCAACGTCTTCTTCACAGGTGAGATGGTGAGTGGTGACTCAAACATGCTGTACAGGTTGCGACCACCGCCATTGCCAGCCGACTCAGCGACGTCAGGCGGTGCTTCAGAAACACCCAGAGGCTTTGCTCCGCTTGTCGCTTTGGCAGGCGGCTGATTGATGCTCTGGCTTTTCTTCTGGACGTACCGCTGAAGCTCCGGGATCGAAGACTTGTCCGCCTTATTCTTCATCGTCAAAAGGGTTGTGTCGCGTCGCTGCGAGCTTCCTCTGTGTTTCACACGCCCCACGAGGAGAAGCTGCAGCTGCGGGACGCGCGCCGTGGTCGCCGACAGATCGCACGAGATCTGGATCTCCACTTCGTCCAGGATCTTGAACACGCAGCTGCCATCGGGCGGCGCGCTCACTTCGAGGCGCTCGGCCTCGCTGTCGTAAAAGATGTTCGCCTGTGGGATCATTCGAATGCAGTCGGCATTCGCGAAAGCGCCAGTCGGCGGGTGGGTGTCGATAATGCGGACGCCGCAGAGCAGAGGGTCCATTTGCACCATGCCGTCTTTGTCGCGAATGTACACTGGTGCGCGGATATCGTACTTTGGCACGTACACGATGAACCCATTTTGCTTGAGCGACGTGATCACAGCCTGCACTTTGACCGTGTGGCTACTAAAGTAGAGCGCCAGGAAGAGCTCGTCGCAGTCGCGTGCCGCCAATTTCGCGTTCCGGTTCTTCTTGTTCAGGTTTTGCGTCAGCGGGACCAGCTCACTTGGCGGGAAGATCATCTCAGCCTCGTCATCACTTGAACCGATGGGTTGCTCCACAGCAAACGACTGCTGGTCCTCGACGCGCAGTTTGCTGTCGACGGACGAAATGAGGTCGTCGAGAAAGTCTTCGTCGTCGTCCAGAACCGACATCGTCATCGACGGTGGCAACTTCTGAGACTGGTTGTGTCCCACAGGATAGCTCTGAACTTGCTTTTTCGCACCATTTTCACCAATCTCGAGCGATGCCAGCAGCTGGCGGTGAACGATGATGTCTGCATATCGACGAATTGGCGATGTGAAATGCGTGTAGTGCTGCAATCCGAGACCGTAGTGTGCATAGCTCGTCATGTCGTCGTTCTTGTCCGAGCGCGCGTCCGAGTCGCTCGCACAGACGTACTCGGCTTCCGACATCACGCGCACAGCCAAAGACTTGAGCAGCGACATGGTCTTCGAGTCGACGTTGCCCGATTTCTCCGCCATCATCAGCGATTGCTGGAGCGTGTAGTTGTTCGATGCGTCGATCACAATATCTTTCGCTTGCGCAATCTTGATCAGCTGCGTGAACCTGCCCCCCGACGGCGGTGGGTGGCGACGCAGAAGCGCGTTCGTTGGGAACACGTCGACGATGCGCTTCGCAACGCACGAGTTCGCAATGATCATGAGCTCAGCGATCGTCGAGTGGATCTCCAGACTCTCCTTCACGATGATCTCGACGCCTTCTTCGCCCAACTCGGACACATTCAGTGAGAAGCGCACTTCTTCGTGCTTGGACAGGTCGAGGCCGCCTTGGTCTCCTCTCGTTTGCGCCAGTTTCCGAGAGATGTCGGTCAGCAGAACCAGATCTTCGCGGATCTCCTTCTGCAGTGGCAACGAGATCTTCCCGCCAGCGACGCCCAGCGGCAGCTCACTCGACGACGACGAATCGGACGACGACGAGCGCACCCGTCGGTCGTTCTTGTCGTGCAGCAGCTTGCCGCCATCAGCATTCAGTCCCTGGATCATGCGATGCGCTTGTTCGTACGTCATCGACGAGCACGAGCGGATGATTGAGCGACCAAACCAGGTTTTCCCCTCAACAATCTCAAAAGTCTTGCCATCGAGCTCCCAGATCACACTCACAGCCAGACGATCAACGTTTTGATGCAGCGAGCAGAGATCGCCACTGAGAACCGACGGCAGCATGTCGAGCCGCATCCCGACCAGATATACGGTCGTCGCGCGATTGCGCGCTTCATAGTCAAGTGGCGACTCGTGCTCCACGAAGTACGACACGTCCGCGATATGCACGCCCAGCTCAACGTTTCCATTCGCCAGACGGCGCACCGACATGGCATCATCGATATCCTGACACCCAGGAGGGTCGACGCTAAACACGCGGTGCGTCGAGCGCAAATCGCGACGCACACCGACTTCTTCTGGTGGGACCTGCCAATCGAGCAGATCGCAAAACTTTGGACGCTTTGCAGTCGAGCACTCGGCGATCTTGTTGCCTTCAATGTCGCACTCGGGCAAACACGCGAGCGCCGCTTCACTGAACGGCGCTTCTTCAATCTCGTTCTGTACGAGCAAAGCGCTCAGCTCGGTCGACAAGCTCCCTGTCTCGCCGAGCACGCCAACGTAGTGGCCGTTCGGGTACATGGAGTCGACGGCCCAGTGGTCGATCACCACTTTCAGGCGCTTGTCCACGAGTGTGTCCATGCGCTGCGAGCGGATGCGCACTTTCGGGATGCGGTTGTCCATCGGGATCGCGAGTCCGTAGTCGTCGTTCGCGCCGACAGTCGACGACAGAATCGTCGCAACGTGGTAGCGCGACGAGCGCTGAAGCACGCCGACCACGTAGCCCGTCGGGATCGCTTTTGAGGTTGCTGAGCTGGCGTCGCTACCGTCAACGCCGTCCTTGTTGCTTCGTTTCAGTTTTCCTTCACTGTCGGTCTCGTCTGCTGTGTAGTGGACGAGCATTCGATCGCTCTGCGGAGTCCGCCAGTCCTCCTTGGGCAGCAGCTGCACGACGACCTGGTCGCCATGCACGCCGCGGTTCATATCTTCACGTCCGAAGACAAACACGCGCTCCATGGCATCACCACCGCTAGTCTTCTTGCCTTGAATCACCACAAACGACTCCATGGGGTTGTGTGAGCTCACGTCCAGCTTGCCCTTCAAGAGCTTCCCCGTTGCGAGGAGCTCTTCGAGCTTGGACGACTGCAGATGCGGCGTGAACTCGGCATTCGCGACAGCCACGCCGTTCTCATCGACCGCGCGGCGCTCGGCCCACCAGGTGATCGCCTCTGCTGTGTTGAACGCGAGCTCTCTCAGGAAATCGCCGTTGCGCTTGAAGCGCTGGTTCAAGAACTCTTCGCACGTGATCACGTCGCAGCCGATGTCCGCGACGACCTGCACGCTTAATGACGAGTCGATGTCTCTCGCCATGAAGATCAGCCGCGAGGATGCACTCACGTGGTGGTTCTGGTACCACTGCAGCGTCTTGAGGGTCGCGCGCTCGTTGCGCACCGCGAGCGGCTCCATCTCGGGCGAGTCGTCCACGTCCAGATCCACATAAGCACCACCGAGCTGCGTCTTCGTAGACGTCTGCGCGTGGTGCTGGTCTGGAAAGAAGTACACGCACGTGTCTGCGACCATGCGCCGGTCTTCACGGAAGAAGTTCTTGAGCCGCGTGGCGTCTCGCGACGGCGCAATGCGCAGCGCCTCGAGATACACGGTCTGCAGCACGAGCATGTGCTTGACGACGTCGCCGAAGAGCTCTTCCTCGAGTAGCTCCATGCACTGCAGCAAGCAGAACGCATCCGGCACGACGTACTCTGCGCGCTCCTTCGCCATGGGGCGTCGCGGTCGGAAGAACGCCGCCACACTATCAGCGCTGAAGCACGTCGCGCACTTGTCGATGCCGCACGGGATGTCGCTGCGCACGTAGCGCTCCTGCGCGCGCAAAGCGCCGGGCTTGCGGCGGCGGCTCTTCTCCAGGAAGCTCATCTCGGTGTGCACGGCGTCCCAGTGGGTGCGCAGCCCCGCGGTCGTGAGGTCGCGCGTCTCGAGGCGCTTCGCGTCCGCTTCTGCCAGGTTCCACGCTGCCGCCATCTTGGCTTTTTCAACTTGGGAGGGTGAAATGGGATTGCGAAATGATGAGGGTGGGGTGAAGATGATGGAGGGTACACTTGAAGTGAACGCTTTGATTGGCTATAATGAACATGTTTAAATAGTTATAGCCAGCCATCACACGTGTTTGAATGAAATGGCACAGCTGATTGGCCGAAATCCAGCAGTATCAACATCTGAGCTAGGCTAGGTCGACACTTAGACTGGGTTCTCCCAAGCAGTATGCTGCGCGTGGAGCTTCTGCAGCACCTTGTCCGTGACCCCTTGCACGCGAAGCAGATCAGAGAGCTACGCATATGCATACAACACCGCACCAGCAGGGTTAGACACATCAGTTAGATTCAGCAAACGCAGCAAACAGGTTTCACTTCGTACCTGCGAAAATGGTCGCGCTTCCACAATTTTCTCGGCGCGCTTGTCGCCAATTGAGTGCAGCTCCAGCAGCTCATCATTGCTTCCAGAGTTCAGAATCTCCAGTAAGTCGCGCTCCATCACGACGCGCACGTACGCCGAGGTCGCCATCTGCTGACTCGGCACGAGCGCTGCCGCCTCGGGGCATTCGCCTTCCAGCAGCAGCTTCATGCGCTCCACCAACTTGACGTTTTCTGCTGGGAGCACGTGGTACGCGCGCTGGAAGAGGCAGAACGCGCTGCAAAAACGCCGCTTCTTTTCCCGATCGATCGCTAGTCCAATCAGCTTCTTTGCGATGAGCACGGGCTTCTCGTCCTCGCTGCACATCAATAGACAACCAACTGTTAGCGAGCGATAGGAACTGTTGTGGCAGCACAAACACAGCAGCAATACCTGATGATGTTAACTGATGTTGGTGGAGCGGGGACAGGTTGGTTTTCTTTGTCGCTCGCGGGGCTTCCGGTGCGAATCGGCAACTTCTTCGGCAGCTCTTCTGACACTGAAGATGGCGCGGTTTTCACATTTGCGACTACTGGAGTCCTAGGCGTTCTGCTGGAAGAAGCAGATGTAGTAGATGCCACTGATAGCCGCGATTTCTTTGACACAGGGATAGAAGAAGTAACCACTTTAGGACTAGCAGTTGCGGTGGTTGTTGTGCCACTGGTAGAGGAGACTGGCTTGTTGGAATGGTTGATCACAGCCTTCGACCATGACGATGCTGCAGCTGGGATGGACGGAGTTGGCGTCAGCTTGGGCTCGCCAATCGAAGTTGTTGCTTTCCGCTTTAGTCCCATCGACCCCCCATTTGTCGTGGTTTTCACGTCAACGCTACCTCGCGAGTTGTTGTTCTTTGACTCTCTCCATGCTGCGAGCTTGCTCTCCATCGCGAGTGACGAGCCCACACTCTGTCGAGTTGCCGACGGCGCAGAATGGCTCTTCAGTGCGTTCGTGGGCTCTGATAGAACTTTAGAAGCTGAACTTGGTGGCTTTGGCAAAAGGCTCGCACGCCAAGAGTCGTCTCTGGTTGTTGCTGCTGTGGTTATCGGCTTCGCTGCTGCTGCTGGAGCTCTGGTCGTTTTTGGATCTGAAGAGCGATTGATCGCGACATTGTTCACGATCCCTCGTGCTTTGAACGCGTACGTCAGCGTCTGGAGCGTCTCCTGATACATGCTCACGACCGGCGACACGTTGCAGATCATCACCGCGTGGCTGCTTCCCCCCAAACTGTCTTGCAGCAGGCGCGTGAGCTTGCTGTCTCGGAACGGGATGCGCTGGATGTCACCTGAATTCAGCGCAGTGATCACTTTGCCCAGCACAAAGAGACTCATGTTGATTTTCCCGCTCTCTGCGAGTCGCGCGCCGCTGTTGCCCGTTTTCCTGTTGTCTTCGCAGCCTGCGAGATCGATCAAGTGGAGCTTCCCGTTGCGCACTTCGCCACTCGCTTCGTCCGTGGTCGTCACGTGCAGCATGAGGATGCTATGGCTGCGACTGGACTCCGGGTTCAGATCCGTACGCGCTTTCTTCCTGCCCGCACTGCCCTTTTCGTAGAGCTCTTCGAATCCCTGCAGCGTCGTGATGCGCTTCTTTGTGAGCCCATGCACGGAGATGCTGCCGTCGACCTGCTGGCGGATTGGGAGATCCGCTTTCTGGGCTTTTGCCACCAACAGGTCCAGAATGCGGTCGTTGTAGATCTCCAAATACGACAGTTCGACCTGGAAATCGCATTTCGACTCCTCTGCGACGTAAAACAACTGCTTGACGCAGCGCGGGATCATGCCCAAGTTCTTCGTCGAGCCTTCCATCGTGAACGTCTTGCCCGCCCCCGTCGCGCCGTACGCAAACACGGTCGTGTTCACACCCGCGAGCACGCCCGTGACCGACTGCGCGATCTCTCTCTGGAACAACAGGCGTTGTGGAGTGCCTCCGTCGTAGCATTTATCGAACGCGAACTCCGCGGACGGCTCTGCGCTGCCTTCGCGGGGCGAGAGCGTCACGAGGCTCGGCTGGTTGCGCTTCTCCGCGCGCGTCACTCGCACCGCCAGTTGCTGGCTCTTCTCGTGCGCAAGCAGCGGACGCACCCGCACCACGACGCTCACCTGCATCGCCTGCTTGGCTCTGCTCATCTTCGCGGGAGTGGCAGACGCCGCCGACAAGCCATTCACCACCGCCTTTGCCACCGTTTTGGTAGAGTTCTTTGGGTGCTAAATTCCTTCACCTTTTGTCATTTCCCCTTTTGGTGCTATTCTCACCAAAAAATGCCAGGTTTTTTAGAGTGCAGTTTTTTATGTAAGATTGTTTATATATGTGGTACACACCAATGCATCTCGAATCTTGGATAGTGACGTGTCATCACACGCACTTAAGTTCTCATCCGTACTTAACGCCAAAGTCCCCTTCACAAAAGGTTCAGTCAATCCAAAGCATTCCCAGTGCACATTGAAACAGGAAGAGATGGCGTCGCCGAACGTGCCGTGGCTCTCCAAGCTGCGCCGCATGGACGCGTATCCTAAGACCATCGAGGAGTTCAAAGTGCGCACCATGCAGGGCGGCGTCTGTACGTACTGTTCTCTATACACTGCGTATTCTGCGCGTGGTAGTATACGTGATAATAGTCCAAACGCCTAACGCCTCTCTCACTCTCTCTGTTGTGATGTATCATGCAGTCTCGCTTCTGGCGTTCCTCTTCATCTCGGTGCTGCTCGTCTCGGAAGTGCGCTACTACTTTGCAGTGGTGAGTGGGCGGATCTATGCGCGCGTGCTGACTGCTGCGTGTTGCGTCGTGTGACAAGACAAGCGAGTGTGCTCACCCACGCACGCTCTCTATCTGTTTGTGTGTTTTGCCATTAGGACACTGTGGACAAGATGATGGTCGATGGCGGCCGCAACCACCTCGTGCCGATCAACTTCAACATTGAGTTCCCACGGTGCGTCTCTCGCTGTGTAGTGCTCTAGAGAGAGTGTGTGTAGTATGGTGACTGAGCATGTTGTGTTTTGTGTGATGACTGTCTTTGTTACATCAGGATGCCGTGCGCTGTCGTGGCGGTCGAGACGTCGGACATGTCGGGCGCGATTCAAATCGACATCGTCCACAACATTGAGAAGATCGCGATCGATTTCGACGGCCAGGTGCTCAAGGAGTCCGTCAACGAAAGGGTACGTGTGAATCAGTCCATGCTTTTTATTTGAATGCAGTGACACAGCGCATTCGTCTCTAATCGTGTGACTCGAATCGTATTGTATGTGTCGTGTAGATGGGCGGAGCGCTGACAAACCTCACCGATCTGCACGACGAAAGCGACAAGTGCGCACACGTGGGACGCAAGATACCGTATCTATGATCTCTGGATGCTGACTGCAGTATGTTGATATGTGTGGTGTAGGTCAGCGTGCGGGAGCTGCTACGGAGCTGGCGTCGAAGGACAGGTACCGAAAAGCTTCCAAGTCATTCTGTATCGGTGGAAATCAGTTTACTCACTTGTTCTTTTCTTTGCATGCCATTGTGCTCTCACTATATCTGTAGTGCTGCAACACATGTGACGAAGTGAAAGCGGCGCACGAGCGGAGAAACTGGCAGATGCCGAGTCTCCACACGATCGCTCAAGTACGTTTGATGATGACGGCGTCTGCTGTTGTGTACATGAAATTGTCTCCTTGTGTCAACACTTTGCTCATTGACTAACTTTCATTGTTTGTTTGTTTGGCGCAGTGTCAAGAAGCTGAGGTGGAGAAGATCCTGCGCGGCGACGTGAAGGAAGGATGCCGTATCAAGGGCTCGCTCCTTGTGTCCAAGGTAAAGTTCTCTTCTGTCATTTATGTTGCGAGCATTCTACTCAACATTCTACTATGTGTGGGTGGGTGGGACTTGCAAACTTGGTAGGTGGCTGGCAAGATCTACTTTGCGCCGTCCAAGTACTTTCGCAACGGCTACTTGTCAGCGCGCGACCTCGTGGACGCGACGTTTAAGGTGTTTGACACGTCGCACACGATCCAGTCACTGTCGTTTGGCGAGCTCTTTCCGGTGCGAAACCAGCTTTGCAACGTTCACAATTTGCTTCCAATCTAAAATGCTAACATTTTGCTGTTTGGTCGTGTGCATATCGCAGGATATGAAGAACCCGCTTGATCGCCGACAGAAATTGCTTCACAACGATGCGCGCGGCTCGTTCCAGTACTTCCTCAAGGTGAGATCCACTTCTTCAAAATGAATTTCTGGAATGACTATAACTAATGACTTCGTATCAATTGATATTGTTTGTCTTGACAGGTTGTGCCAACCGAGTACGACTTCCTCTCCGGCAAGAACATTGCGACGAACCAGTTTTCAGCGACCGAGCACTTTCGCCAACTCACGCCGACCAGCGAGAAGGGGCTTCCGAGTACGTTAACTAATTATGTGCCGCATTTTGATCAAACCACTATCCTACCAGTGCTAACCCCCAACTTCTTCTATTTTTGTAGTGGTGTCGTTCGCGTACACGTTCTCGCCCATCATGTTCCGCATCGAAGAGTACCGCAAGGGCTTGCTGCAGTTCCTGACGAGCGTCTGCGCTATTGTCGGAGGTGTTTTCACGGTACGCGAATGAGAGAGAATTGAGATCTTCGTAAACTGTTGCAGTGACCGTGTCGTGGATTTGAACTGATGTTTGTGTGTATGTTTCTCGTATCTTGTGTGAGTAGATTATGGGCATCATGGACTCTCTGGCGTTCGCAGTGCTCAACAAGGCGTCGAACACGCCACTGTCCATGTAGAAAGTGCCATTTTCAAGAGACAAGAGAGAGAGCGAGAGAGAGTCAGGGAAAGGTGATCCATAATGGACGAAGGCGTTCTATTTTCTGACTAACGTTTGACTCTTTTGTGTGAATCACTAGCCAAAGCCTTTTATAGCTCGTGGATATTTGTCAGTGGGTAGTTTCGACGCTTCTCGTGTTCTTTCTGCTCTCTCCGCTGTTTGTTTCAATATCAAAATATCAAGTAGTTGTATCAAGGACAGGGCAATGGCTTTGCTGCTGGTCGCTGCTCATGGCCGCCACAAAGCAGATCTTCAACGACCTGAACCTGGTCATCCGTCTGAACCAGCACATTGAGGACATCGCGGACAGCGATGAGGCGGCGGCGTCGCTTCTGAACAAGCAGGCGTCGTTCAAAGTGCTCGCGGAGCTTGACGCGATCCGGAATCCCGACCCTCGCGAAGACGCGCAGTTCGAGCACCAGCGCACGAGTTTCCGCGAAGAAGAAGAGGAGAATGGTCACGATGATGGAGGACCTCCCTCACAGCTGCCCTTCCACCTCCAGGGCGACCAGGAGTTCAACAAGGCGAGTGCGATTGCAAAGCGACGTGCGCTGCGTCGTTCCGATCCGGTCCGAAACAAGGTGCTGTTTCTCTGGGACGTCGCGCGGGGCAAGAAGAAAGCTGAGGTCTCGCGCACTGCGAGTATCGACAAGCTCATGGCCCAAACCCAGGCTGCCAGTGGTGGTCAAGGCGATCCCCTTGAGCACGATCCAAAAGTTCGCGTCGGTCGCCAAAGTCGTCGAGAAGAATGGCGTGCGCACGGTCGGGGATCTCGCGAACGCAGACCCACACGTGATCGAGAAAGAGCGCCTAGCGTACGTGGAGAAGAATAATTTCTCGAAAGAGAAGAACGGAGCCAAGCTGCAGCACCTGCTCGACACTTTCCAGGGGCTCTCTGACCAGTTTGAAGCGAGTAGCGATCGTCATCACCACCAGTACAGTCTCGAGAACATGAAGCTCGTCCGGCACAATGTTGCAGATTCGAGTGAAGCTGGTGGGGGTTCTGATAACAGAGTGAGGCAAACTTCCGTAGGTGGTGGTGGCGCAATGGCAAATGGACAGAACTCAAATGCGCCAGGCAGCCAAAGCACCACCACCAATATGCTTGGAAGCGGCCCCCAGCCGTTGACTTTGAACCCAAGCGACCCCGACTATGAGTCGCCGAGAGGACTAACACGCAGCGCCACTCTACGGATGAGCATTCACGACCTGAGTCAAGCCGAGTCCGGGATCATCAACTCCCTGCGCTCAGCTTTCATCATCGAAAAGCGCATCTCGATCAACCGCAAGCACGATGTGGACTCTGTGCGTGACGAGCTCGAGAAATTCGGCGTCGATCCGACTCCGTTGTCTGACCCTGAGGCGATGGAGAAGTACGGCGGTTTGTACGAAATGTTCGTGCTGCGCGACGGCGAGAGCATCAAGACGCTCGCGCGGACCATGTTGACGCAGATCAAGCTCGAGCTCCAAGCCCACGGAGTCACCGTGGACGGCGAAGACGCTGAGTCCCAGTACGACGGTTTCTACGGCTCGGTGGTCGCGAGCGGCGGCGAAGCGATCGTCAAGGATGCGCAGAACTGGGTGGACGACACTGTCAAGGCACAAAGCGTGGCGTCCTACATCAAAGCCGATTACCACGAGCTCAAGCCGCTCGAACAGGTGACGCTGATCGACTCACAAGTCGGCGACGAAGAATTTGTGTCGTTACTGTCAAATGACGAGGAAGAAGAACACGCACCAATTGCTCCAACAGAAGACGGAAAACCGAAGAACGGGTCACCGATTCAACGGAAGCCGAGCCAGATGAGGCTCAAGCAGATGGCGCCTCCAGCGATCCAGACCACCAATACTCACGATTCCTCAGAGCGAGACTATGAGAAGCCTAAGCACAAGACAGAACGACCAGCAGCGACGCCACCTACTGTGCCTGCTTCTCCTTCGTCCCCTCGGCGGCAAAGTGGCCCACTCGCGGATTCAAAAGCGAGTGATTCTCCCGCCAGCTAGAAGAAGAGAAAGAAGAGCAAGGGTCGTGATGACGTTCACGCCAAGCACCAGACGCATGCTCCAGTTGCAGCTCCTTCAGAAGAGCGGCGGAAGAGCCGCAAAATTGTGGAACCAGCTGCTGTTGCGGAGCTGCTTCCAGCGCAAAACGTTGCTGAAGAGTCGACAGCACCCCCGAGTGAGCAGATCTCGATGGAGGACGAGTATTCAGGCGATAACAACGAGCCAAACGCAGCAACCCCAGCGTTACGAGTGGACGTGCGTCCACCGATGGAAGAAGATAGTGTCTTACGGAGGCGATCCTCCGTTTCGTTGAGAACGCTAAAGTCCAAGTCGAACCTGACGGTGGACACTTCTCCCAACGACCTGCAAGGCAGTGACACGACGAACTTGCATCAACGCAGGGCTGATCCGACCAACGTACTCATCGTCAAGTCATACGCACTGTCGACGTGAAGAGAAGTAAAAAAACGCTTTTGGACATTCAATTGTCGATCAGTGTGGGGTAGTGACGTAAATTGGCCCAGAGGTCTGAGAAGCTAGCACTCCGCCCTCTTGACATCAAGCTGCAGAAGCCGTAGTGCGACAAGCCCTAGCAGAAACTCTTGGTGGATTTTGAAGAGAAACCTATCGCTGTGGCATCCTCGCTTGTCCAGGCATATTGCGCGTTCGACCACCAGGGACGCACAGTTGCCGTGAAGGCGCAGTAACCGCACCTCGCGCAGCAGTTGAGCGCCGATATGCGCGTCATAAAGTGGGCTGCGCAGCTCACCGACTACTAGTTACGATGGGACTGATGAGAGACATGATGCTCTTTGACGCTTTGGCTTATGCATGGCAAGTTCATCAGTTAAAGCGAGCCTGCCAACGTTGACGAGTGCGACGAGGTCGATGACAGCCAGGTGCTTGTTCGCTGCCGCCATGTCGATCACTTCGTCCGTTTCTTGTTCGGAGAGAAGCTTCTTCCTCCCAGCCTTTCTCGCGCGTGGGTCAATCTGGGGCACGGGG
>JAADVK010000192.1:0-38762 GCA_023334975.1 Globisporangium sylvaticum
CGAGACGCTCATTCGACACGCGGGTCACCACCTGAGCTATCTCGACGTGTCACATTCGCCCTCAGTTTCCATGAGACTTTGGTCGGAACCATTTTGAAGCACTGCGTGAACCTCGAGCATCTAGTGCTGGTCAAGACGTGCTTGAGTAATCGTCATGCGGCCGAGTTGCTGGAGACATTGCGCGGAGATCTTGGAGGTCGGCTGAAGTCCCTGAACTTGAGCAAGAATCACTTCAGCGACGACGTCTACCAGAAGTTTGCAGCTTTCCTGACGGACCCGAAGCGAACTCCAGCGCTGCAAGAGTTTCGTCTGCTACAGTATCACTCGGACAAAGACGCGTTTGCTGCCTATCAAAACATGCTGCTTGTGAACAAGTCCCTGCGCTTCGTCGAGTTCATGGAACCAGACCGCTACCGTTTGGACCACACGGCGTACCGCACTGTGCAATCCCTGTACAAGCGCATCAAGGAAGAGAATCAAGGCAAGCTGCTGCCATCGCCGCTGCCATTGAGACAGAAACTCGCGTTCCTGAGTGCCATCAGCCCTCGTGCTGGTGCTGGAGAAACAGCTCGCGGCGCGTTGGACTCGTTCATGGTGTCGTCGATTTTCAAGTTTGCAGCTGACGATCTCCGACGACGCATTTTCTCGCACACTTTATGGTATTAACGGCGTGGGCGACACCGGAAGCTCAACCGCGCTGATGCACGTCAGTCAAGTCATTTGAGGTAGCAATGCATTCGTACACTTTTGAGTCTAAATGGAGGTGAAGAGATTTGATTGATTCTACCAGTTGGAATCTGCGAGAGCGAGCGCATGAAGGCTGAACAGGTTCTGCGCCTGTCCACTTCGATATCCAAGATGTCCAACGCGATGAAGCCGTGATGCTGGCGGCTCCAAATGGCTACTTGAGGGTGTTTGGTATCCATCTGATTTTTCACTCGTCCGATAACTTTTCAGCCCGGTGGCCACCTACAGATCCTCGAGAGCCTCAGCAAACGCAGCTCCGCGCGTCTGTCCTGCCTGGCGCTGAGTCGAGAGGTGCAAAGAGGCCGCCTCTACGTCTTGCAGTGGCTCTACAGGACGTATCCACGCACTTTCGCAATCGCGTTGCCTTTAAACTGGCTCAGCCTGTGGAACGAGGCCGAAACAGTTTGGACAGCTGCAGGTGCTGCAGAGGATAAGCGAGACTGAGAGATAGTGGTATTTCAGAATTTGGACACGGCTGCAGCCCGCAGTCTGCAAACTTTGCGCGTCAAGGGCGTCGTGCGGTGGATCGCCTCTTCGTTTCCCGATGACCCCAACAGCAGTAGCAGTGAGGAGACAAAGGTTTTCGTCCAGTTCGAAGTACGATTCAAGGCTCCACTGCCGTGAGTCTGCGGTACTTTCTTCTACTACTATACGATGGCGCTTGAGTCAGTAGAACTCGTCGTCCACGCGGTTGAGCTCGTCGCGCACTTTGTTCATCTCGCTCAGGTGCTTCTCCTTGATGTTGATGACCTCGGCGATGCGCGAGCGGTTGCGCGTCCACTCCTGGTCCCGCGCGCTCTTGACGACGTCGGCGATCTTGGCGAGGCTCTGCTCGCGCATCACGTCCTCCCGCGCGAGCAGCTTGCCGATGTGGATATCGTGCGAGCCGTTGATCGCGTTGTTGAGCGCGTCGCGGTCGTTCAGGATCGCGCGGCACTCGTCGGTCAGAAAACCGTCCTCTTCGCCGTCCTCGGACGCCATGCGCTCCAGGAGCGTGACCGCCAGCTGGCTCACGTTCTCGAAAAAGTTGTTTTCCAGCACTCGATGGTCCGAAAGTGCTCGGTCGCGATCTTGCGGACCTCGGCGCCGACGGCTTCGATGGACATCTCCATGCTGGAGATGAGCTCCTGCGCCGTCTCGACCAGGTCGGACTCCAGGTTCATGAGTTCACTGTGGAGCTTCACGGTCGACGCCTTGGCCTCGTTCAGGAACTGCTGCCCGGCCATCGAGCCGTCGTTGCTCACGGTCGGTACCCTGGATCGGAGCACACGGGGTTGCCGCACAGATTCAGCACGCGAAGGCTATCGAGGCACTTGAGGTACAAGAGCCCGTCGGTCGTCGACAGCGAGTTGTTCCCGACCGAGAGCACCTGCAGCTTCTTGAGCGTGTCCAGGTTCTCGAGCTTCGTGATGCAGTTGTTGTACAGACTCAGGTCCGTGAGCTTCACGAGCGAGTCGAGCCCCTTGATCGCCGTGATGTTGTTGAACGACAGGTCGAGCCACTTGAGGTGCACCAGGTGGCTGATGCCCTCGATCTCCTGGATCACGTTGTTGTCCAGCTGCAGCTTGACCAGGTTGCGCAACACGGGCGACATCGACGCGATCCACGGCGAGGAGATCGCCGTCATGGTCATGCTCCAGTCCATGAGCAAGAACACGGAGATCTCCTTCGGCGAGCAGGAGTGCATCGTCAAGGCGCTGCGCGGGGACGTGCTCTTCTCCTGCATGCAGACCGAGCAGCTCTTCGCGCTCGCCAAGTTCGTGTTCATCCAGGTCGTGGAGCCCGGCGAGTGGATCATCAAGCAGGGCGAGGTGGGCGACAAGTTCTTCGTCGTGCGCTCGGGCAAGTTCGCGGTCACGAACGCCCAGGGCGACGTCATCAACCGGCTCGCGCCGGGCACAACGTTCGGCGAGCTGGGCTTGCTCTACAACGCCAAGCGCAGCGCGAGCGTCGCCGCGGATGCCAACGTTCGCGGCTCGCTCTACGCGCTGCGGGGCAAGTTCTTCCGCTACGTCGCGGCGCAGAACCCGATCAACAACGCGCAGAGCTCGCTTTAGGCGCTCCGGAAAGTAAAACTGCTTGAGAGTCTCACGGACGAGCAGCTCAAGCTCGTCGCAAACTCGGTCCAGCAACTCCAGTACCGCGCGGGCGACGTGATCGTGCACAAGGGTGAGCCCGGGAGCGTGCTGTACATGATCCAGTCCGGGACTGTGGCGTGCACCGACATCGGCAACGGCGTGGGCGTCGTTGAATTGAAAGACGGGGACTACTTTGGCGAGCGTGCGCTGCTGGCTTCCGAGCCACGCGCAGCGACCGTCATTGAAAAAACACATGTGCAGGTCATGGCGCTGGACCGACAGACGTTCACGTCGCTGCTGGGGCCGCTGCAGGAAGTGCTCGACTACAACCGCCTCTGGTGCATCCTCGAGGGCGTCAACGTGCTGAAGAACGTCCCCGAACCGCTCAAGAGGAAGCTGCTGGACCTGGCGCAGCAGATCTCATACGAAGCTGGCGAGTTCATCATCAGAGAAGGTGAGGAGGGTGACACGTTCTACATCATTAAGGACGGCGAATCGAAAGTGCTGCAGCGATCTCCACTGTCTCCTTCTTCTTCATCATCGTCCTCATCAGGTTCATTGTCAGCTGGACGACGTAAGCCAGACGTGGAGGTTGCTCGGATCGGACCCGGAGACACTTTCGGAGAAATGGCGCTGCTGAACCGCTCGCCTCGGATGGCGTCGGTCGTCGCATGCACCAAAGTCGACTGCTTCGTGCTCGATCGGACCCACTTTGAGAGCATCTTTGCGCCAGTGAAGGAGGAGCTGCACGACCTGGCCAAGCAGCGCTCGACGCTCAACGCCGACAAGTGCTTCTCGCACTGGATCTCGATCACGAACCTCGAGCGCGTGCGGATCACCGGCATGGGCTCGTACGGCATCGTGTACATCGCCAAGCACACACCCTCGGGAAGGTTCGTCGCCGTGAAGGAGATGTGGAAAGCCCGGCTGGAGAAGAGTCGACAGGTGCACCATATCTGCAGCGAGAAGCTGCTGCTGGAGAAGATCGACTCGCCGTTCTTGCTCAAGTTCTACACGGCGCTGCAGGACGACCGGAAGATCTACTTCATGACGGAGCTGCTGCTCGGCGGCAAGCTCTTCCGCCGCATCGTGTCACCCGCGGGCAAACCCAACCCGTCACGCTCTTGCTCAAGGATGCGCGCCTCTACACTGCGTGCTGCATCAAATCGCTCGAGTACTTGCACGAGCGCAGCGTCGCGTACCGAGATCTGAAGCCGGAGAATGTGCTGCTCGACAGCGACGGCTACGCGAAGCTCGTGGACTTTGGCTTTGCGAAGAAGCTGAGTGGCAAAACGTATACGCTGTGCGGTACGCCCGAGTACCTCGCGCCGGAGATCATTCTCAGCGTCGGTCACGGCGTCGCAGTCGACAGCTGGGGGCTTGGCGTGCTGCTGTACGAGATGGTCATGGGCGACTCGCCGTTCGCGTCGAAGAGCGACGACCACCTCGCGATCTGCCAGAATGTCCTCCAGGACCGTGTGGAGTTCCCCGCCGACTGCGACGAAGACTGGAAGCAGCTAGTCTTGTCGCTGCTGCATCGCCAGCCAGAGAGACGCGCGTCTATGATCGCTGGCGCACCCAACGACGTTCGCAAACAGCCCTGGCTCAGCGACTTCGACTGGGATGCGCTGCAACGGAAAGCCCTGGCTGCGCCGTGGAAACCCGATCTGAAGGACGAGACCGACGGCAAATACTTCCAGAACCTGACGAGTGACGACCTGGCCGAGTTCGAGTCCTGGAAGGACGTCCCGCCCGCGAACTCCTGGGACGAGTTTTGATACTTGAGCTTTCGCACCTGCGATGTTAGCTTTGCAGCCAAAGAGTAGTGGTCAGGCTGGTGTTAGTGAACCTCTAATATTTCAACACCGCGATTGACCAGTTTGTCAGCATGCCTCTCGATGGCTTCTATTTGGCGGGATGGTGATATGAAAGGGTACATTACAGCGAGGCTTCGTGCGTCATTGTCTTCGTGGTGGTCTTGGTGGTCTTCTTGGTCGACTTCTTCTTTTTGGTCGCCGCTTCCTCGTGCACCTGGCTCTTGTACGTTGTGTCGAAGGCGTCGTCGTGCTTCTCCTCCTCGGTCCCGCTGTCGCTCACGTCAACCTCGTGCACACTCGCGGCGTGGAGCACGGACGGCGGCAGCTTCTTGATGGGCTCGAGCGACTGGTACTTTTGCTGGCCCTGCTGCTGCGATGCGTCCGCTGACAGCTCCACGGAAACAGCCGACGTGGCGGAAAGCGCGGCCTCCAGCGCGGTCTTGCTCATGTCGTTGATGGCCGAGGCCTTGAGCTCCATCATCGGCGGAGGAAGATCCACCACCGTCGCAGACTCGTGCAGCCGGCGCAGCGCTCGCTGTGGAAGCAAAAGAGGATAAACCGTCAGGGCCAATTATGAACCATGGTCGAATATAAATCACAGTGTAACTTCGTACCTGGAACGCCCTGAACTTGCGCGTGACCTGGGTCGCGACGAGCACCGAGAGCATCGGATAGAGGATCGCGGACGCGACGATCAGGTACAGACAGACGCCCATGCTCCAGCACTTGCGGTCCGACGAGTTCTCGGCGCAGCGGTTGTACTGGTCCTTGTAGTACGTCGAGTCGATGATCACGCGGAACACGAAGATGTACCAGACGACCGCGACGATGAGGTACGCGAGGCCGCTGGCGATGCACAGCTGCATGAGGTAGTGGTCCACGACCGTGCGGCGCGCAGTCGTGACCAGCAGCACCGACCAGACGATGATCAGCACGGCGACGCCGGAGAGCAGCGAGAGCGCGAACTGCAGGAACTTGATCGCCGGCCCGCAGTACACGGCGCGCACCTGGCAGTACTGCTTGTGCAGCTCGCCGATGGCGTTGTCGCAGAACGGCGCGTCCAGCGCGCACTGGTCCGCAAACGACTGCGCCGCGCTCTCCTGCGCCGGGATCCAGAGCGAGTTGCCCGGGTCGAAGGTGGCGTCGCCCACGTGCTCCGTGTAGTTGAGCCAGAGGCCGATGCCCTGCGAGTAGAAGAGCGTGCTGTCGCGCTCGCCCGCCTGCGTGAGCCAGAACGGCGTGATGGTCACGTACCACGTCACCACGGCCAGCGCCGCCGCCACCAGCACCACTGCCGCCCATACACACAGAGAGAGAGATAGGTTAGGCGCATACACATATACAAGAGAGAGAGACTCATAGAGAGAGACGCACCGGAGAGCTGCAGCAGGTTCTTCATGCTGCTGCTTCTTGACTTGTCTGTCTTGTCCGAATTGCAGCGGCTTTCACTTTTGAGTTTTTGGCTCGAAAAAAATCTGTAACCCACTTCACTGATTTTTTTCCAAATCAGGATTTCCGGCTGAGATCCTTAAACCTGTTTATCTCCAATGGTATGAGCCTAATCTAATTCCCTTGAACGCTGTCCTGCACTACAGGATAGCGTTTGTCAATATATCGATATAGACGTGTCTGAGCTTGACCAACACCACGCAACAGCCGAGTTGGGTTGCTCGGTTTTGGAGGAGTGACAATATATGATAGAACTCATAATAGCTACGCGGTGCTCATTTCTTAACTGAAGGTTGCCTCGAACGGAGAAGAAAGTGCACCCTAGCTTACAAGGCAAGATCTGCATCATAATGAAAACCGGAATCTCATCGCCCATGAAGGATTGCAGAAGAAGCTGGCGCTGCGCTCTGCAGGCCGCAACAGAAGAAGTCCGTGGCAAAGCGGACTTCTGGTCGAATTTGCGAGTGCCGACCCGCCGAACTTTAACTTTAGCTCGACCTATATTCAGCCACTTGACGGACGGTAGTTGCTGATTTAGATCAAGTGGGTTTAGCGAATTGACGCACTCTAGCATCACTTTCCCAAGTTGAGGTCTCCTCCGATAGCATCGCACAAAGTTATCAAACGGACGGCACATCCGGTCAGTCAGCCCTCTGATCAAACTGCGTTCGAGAACTCAGTCGAGTACATTGCTCAAGAAACGCGGCGGAGAAGTCTCCTCGGCAATGGAGGTCCTCGTCAGCAGACAACGCGCCGAGTGCGTCGGCCCCTCGACTCGGTCGATTTCAGCAACGAGCAGCCCTCGCTCCGCCAGCAAGAACAAGAGCAAGACCCTCGTCCTCCAGGCTCTGTGGCTCGTGATCCTGACCATTCACTTGGTGTGCGCCGAACACTACGCGTTCTCCGCGCTGATCTACCACACGATCTCAACGTCGCTCCTGGGCTCCCACATGAAGGCGAACGAACTCGTCATCGACACGAGCCATTTTCCGTTCCTGGTGGGCTTCTTTGGCGTATGCTCCACTCTCCACGCCGCCTTTCTACTGGAGATGCTTATCACATCAGCTTGTCGACGCTCGCTCTTCTTCCACTCGCGCACATTCAAGCCGACTGGCGTACTCGCAAAGCTCAAGACTCTACGGGATATTGGACTGCTTCGATTAAAAGTTGGAGAGCTCGCTGCGACGCCCAGTTCCCAACTCAGCGTTTCGGAAAGAGCCCTCAGCGCCACGAAGGAGTCGTTTCGGCGCGCTGCGAAGATCGCTACTCAAGCCTGGGAGTGTTCATTTGGCACCACCGGATTCTTCGGCGTCGGTGGGAAGCACTTTGCGCTCCTGTTTCTGATCCGAGAGACGATTGAGACCATTCTCCAGTCCCTCCAGGCGTACACCTTAGCCGTTACGTGCCGCGAGTGTGGCTCAACCGATCGGCGGTCGCGATCGTCGTAGTCAATTGCTGGTCGACGCCTGCGATTCGCCACCTGCTGTCCGCATCCCCACGGTTGGAGTTGGTCCTCTGTCTGCTGGTCGACATGCTGTTGGACATGGCGTCCAGTATCGGCTTGCCCACCGCCCTCGGAGCAATGTACTTAAAAGAATATACTTCGACTTCAGCAAGCTTTGCGGACGACAAGTGGGGGGACGATGCCTGGGTCGCCAACCTCAACAGCGAGTTCAAGCAGCTCTTCGTCCAGTCCTGGTTTGACTTTGGCACGCGCGCTCTGTTCGTGGCTACAATACTGCTGGCTCTGGACGACGTGAAGCTCCTCGCAGTGGCTTCGTCAGACTGTGCAAGCGACCCGGTGATCCGACGCCGAACAGAGAGCCACGTCGTGAAAATCAGTCGGAGATTCGAGAAACTCGTGCATGCTGGTATGATTGCCTGGGGATTCATCATCCTAGGACTGCACTCCAGCAGTGCTGGAGGCAACCCAACGTCCATTGGCTGCATGGTGCACGCGCGGCCGTGGCTGGCGACCAAGACAACGCGCGCAGCTTTGAATATCGACTGCCAGAAGCACGACGGAGTGACAGGAAGAGCTGCGGAGCTTGAGGTTTGCGTACAATTTAAAGGAACTCAGGTTGGTGATCTTCAGCAATTGCCCCGAGCTCCACATACCCGAGGGTCAGAGTGGCCGCTTTGTGATAGCTCAGCTTCTAATTCTAATTCTCCGCTCGTCCAACCCTTTTTCAAATGGCGCGACCAACGCAGCGGTGGAGAACTGTCACTTGGAGTTCCTCCGGTGGTTCGCGAAGCGCACTGCAGGCGTTAAGTAAAGCAACGTTAGTTAACAGGGTTGTTTTGCCTCTTTAAAGTAAGTACTGGTAGACTGCGGTTAGGTTGTGCGATGGGTGCAGAAACCGGTATTCGCCGGCAGTACAACAGTGCCCCATCCACTGCGCTTTCTCTACTCTTCCTCGAATAACAAGTACAATCTCTGTAAATGCTTTTACCAGCGTAACTCGCGTATGCATAATAAAAAGGCAAATGGAAATCCAGCAGCAGAGTTGACGCCACTGCCGAAAACACAGTCAAAGTGAACTCAAGCGTAATACCCATTCTCGAGTATTTGTACCCCCCACTTTTCCGCTGGCACTTTTTGTTTTCACTTGCTTTCACTATACCCGCTGAGAAAAAATTCAGTCCGCTCGCCCCTTTTCCTTCGCCCGCAATTCAATTCATGTTCATGCGCAAGCCCAACAGTCCGACTCACAAGACTGAACAACAACAGCGAAAGCCAGCGTCAGGCAATTAACAACAGGCGGAACAGGCTCAAGCAAGCGCGAAGTGGCGGACCGACGAGACGAGAAGAGACGAGAAGAGAAGAGAAGGAAGGCTTCACGACGCCGTCTCTACGACACGCACAGGCATATACACACACAGGCGTACGTACAGGCACACAGACGCTACGAGACACATACACATTTAACCAGGTGAGTGGCTTGAGTGACCATGTACGAGGACCGCAGCCGCAGCCAAGGAGGCAATAATGGCACGGGCAGCAACGTGTTCAACTCGCGGCTGGGCTTCCGCAGCAACGCGAGCGGCATCCCCATGAGCGCGCCCATGGGCGGCGGCGTGGGCGGACGGCCCATGTCCCCCAAGTCGTCGTCGCGCAGCCTCGGCGTGGGGTCGTCCGAGACCGGCACGGACCCGGACGTGAACATGCTGCAGGACAGCGGCAGCGGCCCGCCCGCGGACTCGCTGCGCACGTGCTTCTCGTCGTCCACGCGCTGGTTCCAGCTGGTGATGTTCGTGGCGTTCGCGGTGTCGCTCGGCTTCGCGCTCTCGAGCGAGTACGACAACCTGTCGCCGGGATTAATTTGGGGTGCCGTGCTCTCGAGCTTCTCCGTGTTCTTCGTGATCCTGTCGTACGCGAGCGTGCCGGGCTACCGCCAGCACCCGAACCCGCTGGTCTTCTGGCGCACGATCGCCGACGCGTTCTTCGTGCTGCAGCTGCTCGCGCAGCAGTTCGCTCGCTGCCTGTTCTACGACTGCACGTCGCTCTGTAACGACCGCAACCTGCAGTGCGGCTGCTCGCAGGACTCCGGCGCGGGGCCGACGTGCGACGTGTTCGCCGGACTGTTCGAGTTCTCGCTCATCGCCGCCGAGTGCTGGTTCTTCTGCATGACGCTGAACCTGCTCGTGAGTCTCACGAACCCGTTCACGGACTTCAAGCGCAACACCAAGTTCTTCCACATCTTCTGCTGGGGCACGGGGCTGATCATGGGCTTGCTGCTCATGAACGCGGACGACTGGGCCGGGTACTCCGACCTCGGCGTCTGCTGGACGAACGCGCTGAAGAACATCCCGAACCGCGACATGGACACGTGCCAGCCGAAAGCCATGGTGATCGAGAACTTTTCGGGGGAGAGCTACAAGGTCGTGCGCGCCAACATCATTAGTTGGGTCTTCTTCTACGTCTGGATGGGGCTCTTCTTGTTCTGCAGCATCGTCGTGTGGATCTGGGCGTGGAAGCGCCTGAGCGAGGGCATGCCGGAGACCTACGCCGTGCGCGTGCAGTCGATCAACCGCGCGCGCTTCAACGTGCTCGCCGTGACGTTCTACTGGCTCATCGTCGGCGCGGTGTACATTAAGTTCCTGTCGCGGGAGGACAAGTCGCGGAAAGACAACATCAGTGAGCTGCTCAACTTCCTCATCGCCGGGAAAGGCTACGTCGACCTGGTGATCTGGTTTGCGCTGAACGAATTCCGCGTGTCGCACTTCACCAAGTGCTTGTCGGACAACCCGGAGGAGATCGACGTGGACCTGAACCCGCAGGTGAACGCAGCGCTGCGCCGCGAAGTGCTTTTCTACACGACGTCCGGTATCATCCAGGCCGTGCAAGCAGCCGAGCGACTTCCTGCGTCGCAGCGTATCCAGCACCTCGCGCTACTTCCGCAGACAAAGCACCTAAATGGAACGCTTCAGGCGGGCAACAACTACATGCGCCAAAACTCGGAAGACACGTCGCACGCTGCGTTCGACGAGAACCAGCGCGTCCAGTCGAAGACCTCGGAACGCACCAAGACTTTCCACGACTACGAGCCACACGCGTTCAAGAAGATTCGCGAACGCTTTGGGGTCAACAACGAAGCGTACCTGCAGTCGCTCTCGGCCACTGCGAAGGAACGTCTGAGTGAAGGCGCGAGTGGCGCGTTCATGTTCTTCTCTGCCGACGGTTCGCTGATCGTCAAGAGTACGAGCAAGGAAGAGACCACGTTCCTGCGCAGCATCGCCCAGCAGTACGCGGACTACCTGTGCTCGAAGCCGAACTCGCTGCTCACGCGCTTTTACGGCTGCCATTGTTTGGAGTTGTACGGTAAGCAGTTCTCGTTCATTGTGATGGCAAACCTGTTCGACACAGAACAAGTGATCCACTCCCGATACGACATCAAGGGCTCGTGGGTGAACCGCCACGGCGATTTGCCCAAGCGCGGCAAGAAGGTCACGTGCCGTCACTGCAACGGCAAGTACATTTACCAGAGCGCTGCTCCAGACAGTATCAGCTGCCCGTTGCGCCTTGGCGGACACGAGCCGAACGTGGTGCTGAAGGACTCGGACTTGACCCAGAAGCTCAAGCTCGACCGCGATGTTTCGCTGCAGCTCTACAAGCAGCTGTGTGCGGACAGCGACTTGTTGTGCTCGTTCGGCATTATGGACTACTCGCTGCTCATGGGCATCAACGAAGTCGAGTACGTCGTGGATGAAGGCGGAAGCTTTGAAGACGCGATGCCTTCGCCAATCAACATCGGCGTGAACAACCGACAGGGAGATCTGGCACAGTCGAGCTACAATCCTTTCACGGAGAGATCGATGCTGGACCCACGAAGCATGTCGCAGTCTGGAGGTGTGCCAGGCGGAGCTGCGTCAAACTTGGGGGCGAGCATGAACAACGGCAGTCGCAACCCTCGTCACCATGTCAGCGTGTCGTCAACTTCCAGTGCGGCGGATTTGAACTTGAACCGCACGCGCAAAGTGTCGAGACAGCGAGATGCGCTGCGCAACACGCGATCCGAGAGCAACGCATCAGTTGCGTCGTCCGGACGTCGCTTGCCTCGATCGGGCATGCGCATGGCGAACACTGTCGTGGGTCCGGCGTACTACCACTTGGGCGTGATTGACATCTTGCAGACCTGGACGCTGAAGAAGCGCATGGAACGATTCTTCAAGATTGTATTTAGGGGTGTGGATGGCGATGGTCTGTCGGCGATCCAGCCGAAGCTGTACAAGGTGCGATTCCAGGCGAAGCTGGCGGAGATCCTGGGTGTGGAAGACATCGTCGGCACGGACACGATGGATCTGTTCACGCAGCAGAACTCGCACATGGACGTCGACACGCGCGACACGTCGCAGTACAATGTCCAATCGATCCGGTCGCTGCCGTCGTCCGACCACCATTTCCTGTCGTCTGTCGACTCGCACTACGCGGATAGCCGGTCGTCGTCGAATGTGCTGCGCCAGCGCAGCTTGGAGCACTCGAACTCGCAGTCGGTGGGCCAGGACACGGAGGAGTACGCGGGCATCGATTACCATTTATAATTGCCCTGCAGTCCAAGAGAGAGAGAGAGAGAGAGAGTGAGTGGGGTGTACGTAAATCGACGGAGCAGAAGTGCTAGGAGATGGGTGAATGGAGATGACGGAAAGAGGAGAGAAGGAGAAAACAAGCTCCACGTTTATTGGAAAAAAAGTATCAACAAGTGCATTTAAAAAACAAACCAATGTGTGAACGTACATGCCTGCACGTGGTGGCAAGCGCAGTGAGGGCTCAAACCTGATTCCGAAAACAACCTGACAGTGACGGACTGATTGGCCAGCGTGGCGGCAGGCACGAACAGAACAGAAGAATCCAGTGGAGCAATCTCATCAGCGTCACCGCCTGAGTGTTAGGTTGAGCACACTTTCAACGTAGGACTCTGGTGACTGGAAAGGATCTCCTGTGCCGGAGGACACTCCGACCACTGATCAGGACACGCAAAGTTTGCGTGCGAGGGCTTTGCTTTCGGCGTCGATAATGGTCTGCAGCTGTGCACAAAAGGGCGTCATGGAAGCCGCCACGTGCACATCACGCAAGAACAACTCGCGCTGCATCCACTAGGGCAGCGAAGAAACGTTCTTCCCCGCCAAGTTGATCTCCAGCAGCGCCGGCGAAGGCTCCACCTGCTCTGGGAGTTCGTCGAGCGGCTTCCAGCCTACTTGGAGCCATTTGAGAGTCGGGATCTCAAACAGCGCTGGCGGCAGGAACGCAATGTCGTTGTACTTCAAGTCGATGCGCACGGGTCCATGCGCAGCAACACATCCGGAACTGCGGTAAGTCCATTCGCCAATAACCGGAAGCTCATGCTACGTGGCGGTAAGGTTTTTTGGGTCATATTCAGGTCGGGTCAAGGGTCTTCCTCTTCCTCGCGCTATTCACGAGAAGGAGCGTCGTCGTCGTTGGACTCTTCGTGGGCAAGTGTCGAATCCCTTTTCGAGAAATCCAAGACTGCACGGGCCTTGGGGGGTCTAATCTTGGCGTCTATAACGTAGAGCTGAGACCTTCAGCTCAAGCCTCTGGCTCTCGCCTCAAAGCAAAGGCGCTTCACAAAGCTTCATAAGAACTTCTATCCCAAACATTTTTAGATTTTTTGTGCGCAGAAATACATTGGAATTTCCAATTGAGAAATGGCTCACCTTTAGGTTTCATAGACTCAGAAATCGTACTTACAGTCAGCTAGAGTACAAACCTAACACTGAGAATTCGTACTTTATTTCAACGTGCTTATTAAGTACGCGTTTAGATACGTACTTAGTTGGGAATCATGCGAGTCTTCACTAAAGTACGAATGTGGACCTCCGCCTCATCCTCCACCTACTTCACTAAGTACGAGCTGGCGTTTTTTGGCGCGCAATTCTCATCGCCACTCCCGCAATTTCCCATCCGCCCAATTCGGCAGAAAAGCAGCAGCAGAGGCGAAGAAGAGTCTCAGAGAGACCGTCGTCACTCTCTCTCTCTCTCTCTCTCTCTATACCTCAACAGCAGCAGTAGCAGCAGCAAAAGGCACAGGCGCTCTCTACGTCCACGCCGCTCCAGACAGCACCACCGCCGCCCCGATGGACGCTTTCTCCTCCTCCGACGCGCGCCGATTCTCGGTCGAGTCGCTCGAGCGACTGCAGCAGCACTCGCTCTTCCGCTTCCAGATCCAGGACCCACAGGTGCGCGCGCACGTGAACGAACTGCGCGAGATGCTGGTCGTGGCCAAGGACGAGCACGACCACTTCGACATCGTCACGGAGCTCGTGCACGTGATCGAGGATGAGATCCACGACTCGGACTCGCGCGAGCTCTACTTGCTCGCGTCGCTGCAGCACTTCACGCACGAGATGGAGATGCTGCTCGAGATGGACACCGAAGCCGAGCTGAACCCGAACGACATGCTGAGCTTCGCGTCCATCTTCGCCCGCGAAAGCAACAAGCAGACGAGCAAGCCTTCGAAGAGCAGCATCAGCAGTAGCATCGGCAGCAGCAAGGCCCAGCACGCCGTGACGCCGCGCAATGCGCAACCGAAAAGTAACAGCAGTGTTGCTTCAACGCCCGTCGCCGCGAAAAGCGAGATTCCCACGGGGAAAAGCGTAAAGCCCTTGCAGACAAAACCGATTGCAGCGGCACAGCAGCAGGCGAGAGCGACCGAGCCTGTGCGGCCAATTGCGCCTGCTGCTGTTGTAAGCGTCGCTTCGACTGCTCAAGTCCCACTGCAGCAGATCCAGAAACCCGCTCAGCCGGTTGCTACTACTTCGCCGTATTGGCAGCAAAAGCAGAAGCAGTCACAACCAAAGGATCAGCGGATACAGCACCAGTCATCCAGCGACGTCGGGGCCGCTGCAAACGCACCAGAGGTCGAGGACGATTTGCCGTGCAGCGTCTGCTTTGAAGGCGACTCGCTTGAAGGAGACCCGATCGTGATCTGCGAGCTCTGCAGCGTCGCCGTGCATCAAACGTGCTACCGAGTCGCGTTCCTGCCTGAAGGTGACTGGTACTGCCACCCGTGCTCGCGCTACCTGAAGGAGCAAGACGTGGAGAAGAACGTGACGCCGACGCACGAGCTGCAGTGTGTGGCTTGTCTGACGAAAGGAGGCGCGATGGTGCCGACGTTTGAAGGCGAGTGGATGCACATGTACTGCTCCATGTACCTCCCAGAGCTCTACGTGCAGCGAAAGGGAGACTTGGGAGAAGTGATCTGCGGCGTGGTAAGGCAATGTTGCTCTGTGTGATTAGTGGCTTCAATCCATATCACAATTGTTGATGATTCTCACTGTTTATCGCTTGTGTGCCTATAGGAAAAACTGAAGGCACGTCGGAAGCTTCGATGCTGCTTCTGCAAGAAAACGTATGGCTGCTGACGGTTGCTTGATGGTTGTGTACATAATTCGAGAGGAATGCTAACACATGCTATCATTGTGTTGTTTATTTGTTTCTCGTTAGTGACAAAGCAGCCTGTGCGCAGTGCGCCTATGGAAAGTGTACTGTGTCGTACCACGTGGAGTGCGCTCTGAAGAACGAGATCAGGTTTGCATTCATTGAAGCACAGGTAAGCAAATGCGCAGTTCTTCATCGCTAAGGGTGGGTCGAATCTAATGATACTTACTATGGGTTTTTGTGTCTCTCTCATAGCGACAGTTTGGAAGTGGGTGCCTCACGCATCAAAGCAAGTTCTTGAGTATGGACGGCTTGAATGTCGACGATGACGCTGAAGTTGAGACTGCAGCAGCAGCAGCAGGAGTGCCTGCACAAAGCCCAAGAGAGCAACAACGACAGACTCTTTCATCGAAACAGGAGAAAGCGAAAGAAGCCAAATCAGACAAGAAAACACCGAAAGAGAAGAAGAAAGCACGCGCGAATTCCTGGGAGGACGGCGGCGGCAACGAGAAGGACGAGCACGTGCTCATTGGCAGCGACAGTGAAGATGACGAGGCACTCCACTCAGTAGCACAGAATGATGGCACAGCAGATGCAGTGCAGTTTGTAAAGGTCCAGAAGCCAAGTAGCGGCAGGAAGCGCCAGTTGAAACCAGAGAGTGGTGCGAAGCTAGACGACCAAAACGCGAAAAACCTGAAGAAGAGCCGACAGAGTACGCTTTCGTTTGGGTTTGTAAAGCCGTCCATTGTCACAACCAACACTGCAGCGCCTCCGTCGGCGTCCGTTGTTGCTGCGACACCGAGTGCTGCGACTCCAAGTGCTGTGAGCAGCTACAGCGCAAACTTGACGAATCGGCTTGTGCTTCAGACGCGAGTGTTTGTACCTGCGTTCTACCCACCAGGATTGCAAAATGGTGACGGCGACAAGGACTACGAATACGTGATGATCCTGGTCCAGAGTCAGCCGCTTGGTATGGTGATTGTGAGCAACCCTACGCCATATGGCACTGGCGTCTTCCTGAATGGAGTCAAGACAATGAATGCGATCGTGAGAGAAGCGCTGAAGAAAGGCGTGATTCGAGATGGCGACGAGCTCTTTGCAGTGAACCAGTCGGTGCTGAGGAATGTGAACCTCGAAGATGTCCATGAGATCATTCTGAAGACCAAGACTCCGATCCAGTGCTGGTTTCGAACAAAGCGTCGTAGTCCTCCAGTGATTGCACCACCAACGCCAGCTGCTACAAGCAGACAGCAGTCTGAGCTGAAGAGAGACGCGCAGATTGAGTCCAAGAAGCAGGATGCCAGTGTTGAACTGTCCAAGGAAATGCCAGGAGCTGCATCGTTTGGCTCCCCAGTGAAAGAATCGACAGCAGCAGTGGCGCTGCCGGGAAAGAGCAAGCAGACAGGCGACGAAGATGGGTTGAGCGTCGATTGGCCCTGGTTCTTTCTTCGCTCGGACGGCAAAATCGCGATGAACCTGTTCTGGCGATCTCTTGATGGCGCTTTTTTCCTCTCCAAGATCAACAAGCGTGTGCTACTGAACCTCCAGAACACCATCGAAACGATGGTTGGCGTTCGATTCAGTCGCGACCACGCTGAGTACGACCAAGTGCAGGCTCTGCTGGTGATTCCCAAGCGCGAGTACGTTCCCCAGTCCATCATTGATTTCCGAAAGTCTCGAAAGCAGAAGAAGAAGTTTCTGTCGTCCGACATCTTCATGGGCGTCAGCGCTGAAACCCTGAAAGACGAGGACGAAGTGGACGAGCAGTCCCCCATTGCTGTCGGAACCGTTGTGACGGTCGCGAAGCGTACCTGGGCGGGGATCAACAAGCTCGGTGGCGCTGGGCGAGTGCGAAAAGTCCACGAAGAAACTCTTGAGGAAGGAAAGAAGCGATTCAAGTACGACATTTCGTACGTACTCGGCGGCGGTGAGAAGAAAGTGGAGCGCAAGTATATCAGCGTCGTGGATTTGAACAAGGAGACCGACAACACGTCGAAAGAAGAGAGTGCTAACGAAGCAAGTCAGAAGAGCAACAATGATGCCGAAGAAGACGATTCCAGTGCGATCAAGATGCGACTCAGTGTTCAAGTGGATCGGTCAAATGACGAGACCCTGCTCACTGCGCTGACGGCGTTGGCTGTGAGCCAACAGCAAACAGTGCCGACACGACGCACGTTCGAGTTCCAGATCTCCACAGAGAACGGCAACGTGTTTCTGCAGCGCAAGGCGTCGACTGAGCAGACCGAGCCTGGTCCGAAGGATCTTCTGCTGCACAAGCATTTCGAGGTAAAGCTGAACGATGAAGACGCGATTGTGAAGGCGAGCTTCCAGTCTACGCTCCTGTCAGCAGAGGACCGTTCTAGCGACGATCTGGACGACCTTGACGATGGCGATGAGAGCGACAACGACGAAGAGGACGAGATCAAAAGTCAACTGGAGTCGTTGCAGCAGGAGTTCGCCGCAGTTCTCACTCGCAACCAGGAAACGTTCGCGTCCATCAAGGCGAAGATGGAGCAAGAGTATGCAACGAAAGCGTACCGCAAGCGTATCTTGGAGGAGATCCAGTGGAAGCACCATGAGCAGATGTACCGCGATATTGTGGCGGCGAAGGAGCAGTTCGAAGACAGTGACGAAGAGGACGAGAGCGACACGGACGTTCCTGGACAGCAGCGAGCAGCAAAGCGTACCAAAGCCAAGGAGCCTGTGAGCAGCGATGACGAGGACGAAGAGAGCGAAGACGACACCTTTGGCGGCTTGTTCGTGAACAAGATCAAGCAGGAAGGGGATGAGATCTGCGTGCTCTGTGAACTCAGCGGGGGCGACTTTGCCGCCACTTCGTGTGGCCATGTGGTCCACCCTCAGTGTGCCATGTACACCCCTGAAACGTTCTTCAAGGACGGAGTGTGCCATGGCATCGACCAAATCCCGGCGCAACGCCGCTCATTGCCCTGTGCGATTTGCCACACGCGCAAAGGTCTGAGCAAGATCCAGTGCTCGAACAAGCGATGCGTGGTGGCGTACCACATCTCCTGCGCGTTTATCAACGGACTGCTGATCCGCGACCCTCACTACCTCGCTTGCTGTCCAAAGCACATGAAGAGCTCCGGTTTGGCGCACGAAGTGGATCTCCCGGAGCACCTGCAGAAGGCATCCAAGCAAGGAGAAATAGGTGGTGGAGAGGAAGGAGGACGCGGCGGGAGTGTAAAGAAGCAGAAGAAGCGCGCAACTCACGGCAAGAAAGGTCACCGCAAGACCCCGCGCGCTGAGAAAGCCGAGCACCCAGGCGCGATTTCGTCCTCCAAGACCAACAAGAAACGGAAGCGCAAGAGCTCCGTACGCACTGACGCGGTGGAAACGGACGACGACGACAAGCTGGACGAGAACGGACGAAGCTGTGTGCGGCGACTCGACATCAACGAGGACAGCGAAGGGGAGGTTGGAGGCGCAGGAGTAAAACCTGAGCCTGTCGCCTCGCAAGAAGAAGAAGCTACCCCCTTTGTTCCAACCCAGGTATTCAATGAGAACGATGTGGTGATGGTGCTTGCGCGCGAGTGGATCGGCAGCAACAAGCCTGGCGGAGTCGCGCGAGTCAAAGCGGTCCACAAGGTTCTTTCCGAGAGCTCCGGCACTGAAGAGCTCTTCTACGACGTGGCGTACGTGCTCACGAGCAAGAAGGAGAAGCGCGTGGAGGCGGAGTACGTGCGGGCGTACGAGAGCTCGGAGCAGCAGAGCGCCGCTGGACCGAGTGTGGGCAACCGCAAGAAGGGTCGAGTGCAGTAAGCACTTCGAAGTAGTATCATAACAAACATGACTGGGGATGAATATAATAGAATTGTTGTGCATCAGCAGCAACACAAGAGTTTGCGAACCACTAGAGAATTTGCAAGTGGTCGTTTTCCACCGCCGCATTTACAGAGTGGCACTCTTAAAAGCTCTTGGTCGAACGGAGGAGTATCAGATACTGAACCATCTCAAAGCAGCCGTTCTGTGCGGTGAGCAGCAAAGCGCTCGCTGAGATCTTGCAGCAGCTCTCTGTTCCTGCGATTGGAGTCGTGCTGGCTGACGTGGACTCGAGGTGAACTGCGTGGATCTGCTGTACTTGATTACTTGAGACAAAGTTCTTCACCTTCTTCTAAACTCAAAGTACATGAAGGTATAGCTCTTTTAATACCTCAAAAGTGCATCAGTGCGATTTGGCTTTAGATGAAGTCCTCCTCATCGTCATCAACATCCTCATCGTCAAAATCACTGACCCATGGAGGGTGCCAGAAAATGCGTCGCCGGAGATCATCAGCTGCAAACTTGAAAATTAACGACACCATGATGGAGTCCAATGCGCTGCGAGCTGTTCCTCCCGCACCAGCACGAGTGCTGATGGTGCTCAGAAAAGCGAGTTTCTGTCTCAGTGGTAGCGATGATGGCAACAGCTCGTCTTGATTCTCTTCATTGATGTGCGTATACGCGGATTGCGCAGCGCGGTACGCCCTGTCGACGTCCAAACGGTGGAGGTCTGGGGCCATGAGCTCGATGTGTCGCAATGTCTTGTTCACGAGTAGCACGTTTCGACAGGCAGCAAGCGCACCTTCGTTCAATTGATACTTCAGCATACGAAGCTCTTGCAGCGCTGGAATTCGCTTCGGGTTAGCCAGGAAGTCTGCAAACTTCTGGTAGATATCAACGCTGAAGCTGTTATCCCTCAAGTTGAGAGACTTCAGCCGACCGCCAAGATCTCCGCGCAGTCCCTCCAGCAACTCGTCCAGATGCTGATTGCTCAGGCGTATGTCGACCAGCACCAGATGCTCCACATTCACGCAGTGCTTCAAAATCGTTGCGACCAAAGTCTTACTGCGACCGAATTTAGAATCTGACACACTGAGATAGCTCAGGTGGCGACCGACGTGTTCAACGAGCGTCTCGAATGCAGCAATCGACTCATGCTGCTGGCACATGGTGCTGAACGTGAGCTCAACGCGGAGGTCGCTGTCTTTTACAACTTCGTCCGCCATCACTTGGACGACTTGGTTGTCGCTCACCCACCCGAAGCCAATCCCTGGAAGCACGACGCAGGTCCAGCCTTGCTGCTGACAGAGGACTTCCAGCTCTCTTTCACTATCAAGCTGAAATAGCACTTCCGGCCCGATTGTGGGCGTCGCGTAGAACGTGCTATCTTTCTTCACACGACAAACCAAAAGCTTCCCCTCGCCAACATGCGTGCGTTCCTGGGATAGCTGGGATGGTCTACCGTGATACACCAGCTCTCCGGCGGGATCTCGCAGCGTCTTTGCAAAGGTGTCGACATCGGAAAGCCCACACAGATTCTGAGTCAGGTCCACATGGCGAAGTCTGTTGTTCGCCGCGAGTCTTTTGGATCGCGGGTAAAAGATGCCGAACGCGAGCCAGCCCCAGCACTTCTCACGATCCGACTTGTCGAGTATCTTAAAGATTTTCTTCAGACGAAGGGTCTCGAGCGGGCTTCCGTAGCGGAACGCGGAGCAGAGAGCCATCACATGCTTGAGTTCGAGGGAGGTGTCGACGATATCGAGTGCCCGAAGAGCACTTCGCGGTTGCGTTGGGGTCTCTGGGGTAGAACTCGTACTCCTCCTATCTGGACTGAAGCGGACATCACACGCCGCAGCAACTACAATCTGCCGTAGAGCCTCAGCCCCACCGCTATCAGCAGATGCCTTACCCTTGGACAAATTGAAGAGTCGCAATTTCGGAATCCCATATACACGCTGGTTCTTCACAGCAATCTGCGCAACACGCTGGAGCTGGTGTGCGCTTGTGACTTTGTACCGCAGTCCTAGCTGCGTGATCTCGTACTGGCGTGTCGGACTCGCAAACACTCGGTCCAGCACCCCTTCGATCCGCTCCAAACACCTGGTTGCCATCTTGCTGCTGCCAGGGATGAGGAGACCGACGGGGACCAACTTGTTCGTGGTCAGCGCCTCGTACTCGTGTGCGTACTTGGCGCCAATACCGTGGGCTGGCGGGGTCGTGAGGAACTCGAAGAACGCCTCCATGTGCATCTCCGTCATCTCACCGTTGCGGTTCAGATCGACGCGGAAATCGGGGAACTCTCGTCTCGTACCATCCAGAGCCAGGCGTCCGCGTCTCGCGCGTGCTCCTTCCCATATGCGGGTCGTCGTGAAAAGCTCCTGTCAAAACTGCGTTTTCAGCATCGGGGAGGAGTTTAAGCAGAACGAGTGGCTGAGCACGACCGAGAGCGCCTCGAGCGCAGGCGGCAACTTCAAGTCGACCATACTATCGCACGCGTGGTACCTCCGCGCGACGCAGAGCGTGAGCTTTGGTCGCGCACTCAGCGGCGGCTCCGGCTTCTCCCACGGCTCGTATTCAACGCGCACGAGCTTCTCGAGACTGCGGGTGACGCGCTGGCAGCGGGCGATGCGCGTGCTCTCGCGCTGCAGCGCCTCGCGGAGGCTTGTAGGCGGTGGTGGCTGCTTCCTATCGGACGAGCACGACTGAGGCGTGCACTCATTCTGCGCTCACAAGAACGGCTTTCTTCAATATGAATGCGACCCTGAGGCTCCTCTTCCTTGACTCCCGTGGTTCTGGCCTACTCTATGTTGCTATTCTTTAATGGCCGTGCTGGTTTTGCCCCAGCGTGACCAAAATATCTGCCGCCGCACCTCTCGTCCAGCAAAGTGAAAGATTCGTGCCATCATCCAGTTGTCCAGGTGGCTTCGCGGCTTTCCAGTGAAGGAGGTGTGCATCACGACGCTCAGGAATGCCAACTCTAACGGGAACTCCAATGGCCGAACTCGCACCAACTTGTCTTGGTATCTTCGGTCGAGCAGGACTGCAGCATCATGGGGAGAACTCGTTCTTCTCGGAATATTGGCTGTCGTGGAGACGCTTGGTTCCCGTAGCTCAACCAGAACAAGTCTCTTGTTGACAGTGAACACTCTATCAAGGTGAGTCAGATTCTTCTCATGCATTCTGACCCCATCGATTCGTAGTTCTTGCAAAACAGGCGGGTGCACTTGACTCGATAATATCCCCGCGACGGCTTCAAAGATACTGTCACTGATGTCACTCCCATTCAGATTCAATGTCGTCAGCCTCTGTCCCAGATCACCGCGAAGCGCACCGACCAGCACGCCAAGATCTAGCTCGTCCGTGGCGAAGTTGGTCATCCTGGATTTCTGCCAGTTCTCCAGCTCCAGTCGCTCAAGGTTTGGACAATGTTCCAAGATCGGCGTCACGATGTTCCCCGGAGCAAATCCATTCCGACTCAAGTCCAACGACGTCAGGTGACGGCCAATCATTTTGATCAGCTTGTGTAACGAGAGCGACGAGTACGGAGTTGATTTGCAAGACGCGAGGACCAAATCGTACTGGAAACCATCAGGATCGCCTTCAGCAGTGCAGGGTTCCATGCTCACAACCTGAGATGCCTCGATCCATCCAGTTCCGACTCCAGGAACTATCACGCATACCCATTCGCTATGCTGGTAGATGGATTCGAGCACTCGCTGCACGCCGACCACAATAACTGGCGCTGACAATCTCGATCGTGCCGAGTAGACTTTTGAGGCTCTTCTCACGGTACAAACCATCATCGCACCATGATTGTCTCCAGTTTCGTCATCTTCTTGATCGAGGCACGCAAGCGCAGCTGGGTTGTCGAGCACTCTCTGGAAAGCTTCGACGCAGCGAGTGTCAAAGATCAGGTGCGACAAATCGATCTTCTTCAGGCGGAACGGACCGCAAAACGCATTCGAGCGCGGGTAAAAGAGACCAAACGCGAGCCATCGCCAGCACTGCTCTTGCTCCTTTTGGTCAACAAAGTACTTCAGCGAGTTCGCCAGCAGCAGCTCTTCCGTGACGCAGCCGTGCCGAAGCGAAGAGCAGATCGAAGCAAAGTGCTGCACTCGAAGGTTACTGTTCGCCAGCTGCAGCACTGGAGGCCGCTTTTTAGCAACCCCAAGGAAGTGCTCAGTGTCAAAGCCAGCTTTAACCACGGAGAGCAGCGCGTCGAGCTCGTCTTGTTCTGGCTCAAGGGGATGGAAAAAATCTGCCAGTGAGAGCTTCTTGATTTTGTACACATCGCTCTTCTCGATCATCTTGACAATCACCGCCGCTCTATCCGCAGACTTCAGATTCTGGTCTAAGTTCAAGGTGTTGACAGCGTACTGGCGATCCGGGTGTCGAAAGATCTTGTTCAGAGCTTGCTCAAACGCAACCAGAGCGTCGATTTCCATCCACACACAGCCGAAACTGAGGTCGAACGAATTCTCCTTTTGATTCGAGGTCGCTTCGCGCGGAAACATCTCACATAGGCGCGGGTCCATGGTGTTCTTGACAGCAGGGGTCGTCATAAACGCATACAGCGTATCTGCTACCTGCGCACTGCTCTGAAGCGCCACCAATGCCAGTTCCAGCACAATGCGCTGGGGAAAGCTCTCGTCCTCGACCATCCATGGCATCAAGCCGTCACTGAGAGGCAGCCGAATCGGCGACTCGAAGATCGACAGCCAGAACTGGGATTTGAGCTTCGGATACGCGTCCAGCCGACGCGAGTGCCGCACCACAGCAGACACCCGTCCAGCGCGCTTCGCACCGCCGAGGCAGTCGCACTCGCACTCTCCGCGACGCACAACATCACCGAGATCTCCACACATGTGCTCTGCAGCGAGACCTTGGTGGTCTGGTGGAAGCGCAGAAACCCCTGCAGCGGCCGCAGCGCCAGCAGGCGAACGCGCTCGCTCTGCAGAACGAGTGCGTCCACGTATCGCTGATGTTGTGGCATGTTGGCGCGATTCTCAGGAGTGAGAATGATCACGAACCTCAATTGAATTATCGCTGCCGGATCCTGCTGGAGAGCTGGTGTGTTCGGGGAACGCATCCAAGCAACGCAAGCCTGTTGTCGAGGGGAAGCTGTTGATCTGCCGTGTGAAGAAAAACGCCAAGTTCTACGCGACGCCCAAGACTGGCCCCAACGTCATCTCTAAGCTTGCGAATGGAAGAGAGCTGGAAGCGCTCTGCCAGGAACGAGACTGGACCTGCGTCGTGCTTCCTGGGTTCGGCTCCGGGTGGGTAAGCGATAAGCAAATCATCGAGACGGTGGACGAAGTCACCGACGACAGCGATCTTCGCGTTGAGTTCACATATACCTTCTACAGCCTCCTTGGCAACTCTTCAGCTCTAGCAATCGAGACTCTCATTCAGCACATTGGTCGGCATCTGAGCTATCTGGACGTATCAAAGCTGTTCATCATTGGCGACGACACTGTCTTTGGTGCAATTTTGAAGCACTGCGTGAATCTTGAGCACCTGCTGCTGGCTTCGACAAATTTAGAAGACCACCATGCGGACGAGCTACTGGAGGCATTGCGCGGGGATCTTGGTGATCGTCTGCTTTCCCTGGACTTGACGAGCAACGACTTTCGCGATGACATCTATGAGAAATTTGCAGAATTCCTGTCGAACCCGAAGCGGATGCCAGCGCTGCAATCGCTTCGGATGCTCAAGTTCCGCGTGGTGGATGAGCCGTTTACGACCCTCCAAAGCGTGCTACTCGTGAACAAGACGCTTCGCTACCTCGAGTTTGTGGGGTCGGACTACCCGATCTGGGACGACGAGAGCTATCAGGTTGCGCGCGCCGCGTATATACGCATCAACGAAGAGAACCAGGGCGAGTTGCTGCCATCGCCGTTGCCATTGAGACAGAAACTCGCGTTTCTGAGTGCCATCCGCCCTCGAGCGACCGGTAATAGCGGGGAAGCAGTTCGCAGCGCGTTGGACTCGTTCATGGTGTCGACGATTTTCAAGTTTGCCGCAGACGATCTCCGGCGATAGATCCTGTGATGTCATTCCTCATACCCTAGCAGCAGCTCGTTCTTTTAGCTTCAGGGACCAAAGCTTTCAAGCAAGAGTTCCGTGTGTCATACGTTGGGCCAACCAAACTGTGTTTGAAGTAGTGTAGCAAAATCTGTGATGGTCGAAGCCATCAGAGTTTTATGTGAGCAGTACGGCACGGATAAGAGAATTCGTGAAGATGCACACCCAACTGCACTGATGAACAACCGAGGGTTCCCCATGCAGCACGCGGCCGTATCATCAGCAGCAGCAGCAGTAGACACTAAGCTGCCCACGCTACCGCCACCTCCAGCAGCAGCAGCACCAGCAGGGCTCTATGAGGCGCTGCGACGCGAGAGTGCGCGTATCCTCAGCTGCAAGGAGATCTTTGACAGCCTGGAGCAGCTCGTCCGCTGCGACCACGAGATCTGGAGGCGGCCGGAGCCATTGGATCGCTCACGGCCAGTGTTCACGCTCACGACCAGCAACAATATGTATCGAGACGACGGCGAACTTGTGGACATGAAGTTACCGCCTGCGGTCGCGGCGCTTTCGGTTGTACTAGGCCACTCATTCCATCTGAACAGCTTCTCGTGCCTCAAGACGCTCTTTTGGAAAGAGCTACTGCTGTCCAACATGCCGCTTGAAAGAACTCGATACATTCACGAGGAGCCCAATGTGAAAACTGGCTCTGGATGGTCCAGGACGAGAGCTTCCCAACGTTCCGTATCGGCATGAACCGCAAAGGCGTGATGACGGCCAAGCACTTGGAGACGTTCTTCAGGTTCTTCACGACCCCGCCCGCACACGGAGTTGGCACCAAGTACGCGCAGGAGTACGAGGCGCTCTCTCAGAACAAGCGACTCAACATCGGACTCGTCCCGGGCAACAGGAAAGCGACGCTCAAGTGTCTGGAGCGCATCCAAGACCTCCTGGACCGAGTGTTCGTGAGTCCGATCCGCCAATACGAGATCGCTGAGCTGGGTCTGAACTTCCAGCTCATCAAATCTCCTCAGCTCGAATGCATTGTACAGATGATCAAGAAGAAGCACCAAATACACAAGATCTCCACTCTGCGCTTGGGCAACGTATCTACTAGTCCTGTCGCGAGAGACGATGACGAAGCCGAGGGACTGCGAGATATATTGCTGGAAAACCTGGCGCTGTGAACCTGGTGGAGCTTCCCGGAGACTTGTTCTCCGGCATGCGTGTGCTGGCTTCGCTTCACTTGGGGATGCATCTTTCCCTGAAGGCGTTGCCCTCTTTTTGAAGGACTGATGAATCTAAAGACTGTGACATCCGCTGGTCTAGAATCTGTGCAATCGATCCCGCCATTCAAGCCCCTCGTCAGCCTCGAGCGACTGGAGCTCCTCATACTGCCCAACGCCGAGCAAGTGCCAAGGCTTGTTCCTCTCCAGAAACTCTCGCATCTATTGCTTGATGGCTTGACAGCTTGTTGCGACGGCGTTGTTCGAGCGTGTGAACCCGAGCACTGCAATGGCGCTACGTGTATCGACTCTAGCGCCAGTGGCGGCAGTTTGGATGTTGAAAGCAAGAAAATCTTCGACCACCTCGACGCCAATGTTTGTTCCGGACTGCCAGTGATAAAAAGCACCTTTGATACGAACTCAAGCAGCGATGCCGACGCTACTCGGCCCTCTTGGCTTGGGCCAAGCAAAGCAAATGTCGACGTATGCAATAGAGACTTGTATCGCGAATGCAACAAAACAGGATCAGGTGAATCAATTGAAGCGAATGCAGACATATCCATGTGCTACGACGACCAGATGCAAATGATTGCGTGCACGACGGGGGAGACAGACGTCGCCGTGCGGAAGATGCAGATCCTTCGCAAGTGCGGACTGCCGTGCGATCCTGTTGAGGAGAAGTGGCTCGGGTGTCCAGGGTGATATCTGGTTAGGACTTTAGCTACCTAATTACTTTCCTATGAGGACAGGTCTGCTCTGTGCGCTGCAGTACCCATTCAGTGTCGCTTAATGAACAAGGACCACTACCTCCGAAAACCTGAACAACTACTTCGGAGTACTATACACTCCGCTCTTCCAAGTGTCGATCGTCGCATCAGCTACTTAGCGAGAAGTTATGGATAAAGAAGGTGGTGATCTGTCGTGTGGTAGGCAATTTCGGCGAGAAACCAGAAAAAATGGTTGGCTTTGCTTTGAGACTTCTAACACGCGATTTAAAGAAGGCTTTCTGACTAGAGCAACCTACTTCCAAAGTACCACGCAAAGCGTACTGCTGGGAGCTGCTGTATGATGTTCGCTCCGGTTCTGTGATGTGTTGGTGTCAGTCACTGCCTGCCTTGCTAACAGTAAACCTCCTCTGTCGCAGACGTGACTGTGCAGACTGCGCATCATGTGATGACTAAATTGAGACCCACTGATGCAGAAACAGTCGAGAGCGGTCCAACTAATTTCATCTCATTATCACCTCGGGCTTCACTTCTTCACGCGTCCAGGTCATCTGTACGTAGTACTAACACAGATTGTTGTCGTCGCGTGATTGCGTGTGGCGCCAGCAGAGTAAACGTGCGTGGCGCGACCGCCTGCTGAATCGCTCGCCATTCATGACTTTCCGCTGCCAGCTCAGCGCGATCTTCAGTACGGCTGGAGCTCGCAGATGGAGACCTGCGATTGCCCCGCTCGTCGCCGTCAACGACAGCAATAACCCTGTGATGTCCGGTCCACAGTACTCCAGTCTTCTGAGTGCCCCAACTCCAGCGAGTCTCCAGCAGAAAAGCGGCCAGCCTAGCTATCAGCTCTCGTTCGTTCAAGCGTTTGGAGCGCTCGGCGTGCCGCTTCTGCTCGCGACAGGCGTGTCGGTCGCGTGGACTTCGTGGCTTTTGATCGTGAACATCGCACCGAATGAAGCTGTGAACTACGTGATGAACACCACGAATCTCGACGGCGGCGATTTCTGGCTCATCATCGAGCCCGAGGCCACACAATTCACTCTGAACATCGTGGGGCTCGCCATTGTGAACGCTGGCTACGCCTTCTCGCTCTGCAAGATGGTTGTTCCGAGATTCCGCAAGCCCTCAGCTCCGATCGGACCGAACCGACTGCTGCTTCTAGGTAGTACCAGCTTCCAGGAGTGGGTACTATCAAGTTGGAGCGAGCTCACGGGGTTCTACGGACCGAAGCGAAAGTTCTGGGTGAGTGTCACTCTAAGCTTGCTCTGTCTCCAGTCGTATCCCACATCTGATCATTGTACGGTATGTCTACTATTTTACTTGGTATCTAGGCCGCTCATACACGCTGGAATCGAAACGACCCCCCCTTGGGCTGCTGCCTTCACGAAGCTCGAGTACATGTACGTGCCTAGCGTCCGTACACCTTTACTCATTCTGTTACCAGTTGCATAAACCTACTCTGATGATTTGTAGGCACATTGAAGGGAGATATCTGGACACCAACCACGTGTGTTTACTGGACGACTTGTTCACATCGATGGGCTCGTTGACGATTTGTGCCCGTGTTTGGTCCTCATCGACGTCAATCCTGCGCCGAAGACGTATGAGGAGCGGGTGAACCCAGTGAACGCGACTGAAATCGTCCAGCAGCCCGCTGCCTCTGGAGACCTGAAGGTCCTTCAGCTGCCCAACCGCCGACTTGTGGAGTGGCCCGAAGAGCTGCAAAGTTGCACAAACATCCAGCACATGTACGTCACTTCGGTTCTTACGTAGGGGCGCCTGTCGCCGCACTAACGGTTCGTTGATTCTCTGTGAAGCTCCTTGATGTACACAGGCACTGAGGTGGTCCCCTCGTGGGCGAAACCCTTCATCAAGCTGGAGTTCTTGTACGTGTCGTCTGGACTTGGCTTCTGCTCTGTGTCTCATCCTTGATCTCGCTTGCTCACGCGTATGCATGACTCACAGGAACATCCAGAGTCACTCCAACGACACCTCGCTGGTCTCCATGCCAGATGACATGTTCGACGACATGGCGACGCTCACTTTCATACACCTCGCAGACCACCCGCATCTGGTGAATCTCAAGAGTTTGTCGCTAGTTGCGCTTGAATCGGTCACGGAGCTCCCGTCTTTCCGTCCACCCAAGAAGTTGGAGCGTCTTGAGCTAATGATGCTGACGAACTTGGTACAACTTCCTGACCTGTCGTCCCAGCAAAAGCTCAAGCATTTCGTGCTGCAGGACGCCGAGGTGTGCTGCAACGGGTTCGTCGGCTCGTGCGATTTGTCATGGGAAATCTGTAGTGACCTAGCGTCCTGTGTCGCATCCGCCAGCAGCAGTCAACAGACAACGTCCCTGCTCAAGCAGCTCGACTCGACAGTGTGCGCTGCGCCGCTGGCGTATTTGAGCAACGACTCCATCGCGTCGGTTGTAAAAGAAGATGTGGACGCCTGCGGTGGGATCATGTATCGGCAATGCACTCGGCACGCACACCAAATGGGAAGCAGGAGCAGCGAGAGCGCGTCGCAAAGCAGCAGCGACATTGACTCGGCAATGTGCTACAACGACATGATGCAGGTGACCTCGTGTACCTATACGTCCACGAACATTGCGATCCGGAGGATGCAAATCCAGAGAGGACTCGGCCAACAATGCGACCCCGTTGAAGAGAAATGGCTCGGATGTCCGAGCATGTAGCCACTGAATGCCACAAAAAGGCTTATCGTGCATCTTGTATCAGAAGATTGTGGTGGAGATTAGCTGGGGCCATCTCTTTACCAAGACTTCGTTGCAAAAAGTGAGCGACGAATTGATGAGCTTTGGAGCTGTTTAACTGCGGTTTCTCTGTTTCGGTGCTCGTTTAGACGGTGAGTGATGGTAGTTGTACACGAGTGCCATTCATTGGTTGTATGTTAATATCACGAGTGATGGTCAGCGATGCTTAAACAATGTTGCGCGAAGGTTGCATCGGTTTCACTTCCCCCATTTCAACTTTTGCCCTGCACCTACCGACCTGGTGAGTTAGCTGGTCACTTTCCTTGTCTCTGACGATGCAGCGCACGAGCGCAGACACGAAGCGCAACAGCAGAAGCAGTAGAAGCAGCAGAACCGACGGCGGTGGTGGCGCTGGTCCTGACGCGAAGAGCTCTCGTGGAGGAGCCAACCGCACGCCGCAGAGCGCGTCGACATCGTTCTTCATCATCCAGGAGCATGTGATCTCGCCCTCTGGTGGGCACCGTCGTACGCGCTCTGCAACGTCCAGCGCCCGTACGACGACCCGCGGTTCTACAGCTCGGCCGACACGATCACGGGCATCCCGTCGCGTGAGGTCATGTGCATCCCCTTGGTGCAGGAGCTCCAGCCCGGACAGCCGCACAGCGTCTTTGCGGTGCTGCAAGCGTGGAACACGACGCACCAGAAGCCGTTCACACCGAATGACCAGATCCTTGGAGGGCTCTTGACCATTCAAGCAGGGACCGCCTTTCTCCAAACCAAGGTCCGTGAGAGAGCTGGTACCGTGGGCTTTGGAACTCAATGTGTAGGACTGACGTAGTACTCTTGTGTGCTTCTCTCTCCCAGGTAACGAAGACGCTCCAGAAGATCAACAACAAGCTCCTGCAGATCATCCACATGCACCAGGAGATCGTGCAGGACGAGTCCATGAGCTCTGGGTCTTCAGAGGGTCCGAACTCCCCGACCAGGGCTTCTGCACCTTCAGGCGGGGTCTCCAACTCCTCCATCTCTGCTGTTCACCTGGTGGCGAATGCGCAAAAGAAGTTTTCCGAGTGCATTGGGATCAAGAAACTCAAGATCTTCGTTCTCGACTCGGAAGTGATGAAGATCTGGCACGTCGGCTCTGAAACAGACGCAAACGGCCAGGTGCTGCTGGTGCGGAGATACTCCAACGTGCTGTCCTCGCTCTGTGGTCTCGTTCTGAAGTCCGGCACGGGACTCATCCTCGAAGAGCCTATCTCCGAAACCACGTTCAACGACTCAAGGTGACGGCGATGGGGAATGGCGCGAAGAAACTCCAGACCATGCTGGAGACGACGACATCCGCAGCCATTGGCAGCAGCAAGATGAGCAACCAGACGAAGATAGACCTTGGCTTCAAGGGCAGGAGGAACATGCCGATCATAACTACGAGGAGGTCTCTGGACTTAAGCTGGGATCACCCGATCTGCAAGATGGAGAAGGTGCATTCTGGCAGGAAGAACAGGAAACGAGCCCTTCGGATAATGACGACGCTGGACACGAGTGGCAGGAAGGACGCGAGAACGAGGAGAACAGCTTGTGGCGCGGACACATTGGAGAAAACTCCGACCAGTCTCCAGTCGGACTCATCTCCACCGACTCGATGTACGCGATTGATCTGAACTACAGCGACGGATCCCCAGCTGATGTGACAAATGCTGCGGGTAGCGACTCATTCTCTCCGGTCGACGAGGAGCCAGGGGACAGCGCCAGTCTCTTTGAGCTTTAGAAGCCTCCGTAATGCTTGCTTTTGCGTTGTCTGGCACACGAGAACAAGATTGAAACAAGTTTGCAGCCCACACTACAGTATCAAATAGCCCAAACTTAGGTATCAATCAATCAATCAATCAATAGGCAAAGAACCGAAAACCAAAGACAACATACTTTAATCTCGATCGTCGTCGCCTTTAAACGCCGTGTTGCGCGACGCGCAGAGCTTGCCAAAGTGCCGCACGATGCGGCGGAACGTGCGCTCACTGGACGACGTGAACAGGTCGCGCTGGAACTCGAGCGCTTCGTCCGCAGTCAGGAACCCCACAGCGGCGGCCTGCGCTTGCACGGTCATCGCGTCCACAAACCACGCAGCCATCCACTCCTGCAGCTTCTGTCCGTTGAGCTTCGCGAACTGCACCAGAACGCCGGCGATCGAGCCATAATCCGCCTCTACACGCGACACGGGCACCGATCCCAACACTACACCTGACAGCAGCTGGTTCACCAACCGCTGGCCGCCACACGGCTCGCCACCGTAGAAACTCTGCTGGAGAGCGGTCTCGAACGACGCCAGCTTCAAACTCGGAGTACCGGCCTGCAGTCCCTGGACCAAGGTGTCTTCGAGAAAGCACAGCGCCGCCTTGTTCGCGTCGTTGTGCGAGATCTCGAGTGACATAACCGCGCACTGGAAGAGACTGTCCAGTAGAGTGGTTCCGTCGGAGGACCACGGCGCGACCAGCACCTGTGGCACACAATTGACACTGCGTTGCATCAGGAAGAAGAACTCTTCGATGACGTCGGGGTGCGACTGCATCGTCGCGCGGGCATTGAAGATCGGGAGCGTTGTCTCGGCGAACGCGCGCAGCAGCTTGGCGAACATGCTCACCATCTCGTCGCTCTCGTCCTTGGCAAAGTACTTGAGCACCATGTTTCCGGCATACAGGTACGACGACTTGGGCTCGCTCTGGTAGAAGGACAGGAGGTTGTCCACCATCTGCGGTAAGAACGGCTTGAACTCGCTGCCGCAGGTGCGCAGGATGCGCTTGTAGCACCGGCAGACGCGCTCCACGAGGTCGTCCTTGCCGCGGAAGAGCGTCAGGATCTGGTTGAACAGCGGCCACACTCTTTCCGTCAGCGTCATCAGCGGATGCTGCTGCTGGCGAGCGCCAGAGCCCATTTTGTGCATGTCCACATCGAGGTTGTCGTAGATACAGATGAGACGCGACATCTCGCTCGACGCCACTGACGAGCTCACACTACCACCACCAGCAGCATTCGACGCAGCTGCGAACAGTCCGCTCAGTTTCCGTCCAATGGGCTCGAGGATCTGCTCCAGGAGCCCCAGGATCGCAGTCATGTCTCGCGTGGACTTCACACCCGCGAGCATCCCTTCCAAGATGTACGTCTGGTCGTCCACCACCAGGATGTCGTGCTGCTCAATGTGCATGTAGAACGCCGTGATCTCGCTGCCCAGCAACGCCCAGCAGTCGGTCGCGATCGAACGGATCGCCGCCGATGCTGCACGCGCCACCTCCCACTCCGCGAACCGCGGGTCCTGCGTGCTGTTCATGACGTTCTGGTTGAGGAACTCGAGCTGCTGCGGCAGGAACGACGGGTTCTTCTTCAGCCACTCGACGTACCGCGACACGATGAGGCACGACGTGTAGCAGATCGCCGGGTGCTCGGAGAACTGCGGCAGGTGCTGGAAAATGAGCTGGATCGGCGTGTTCACGACCTCGGGCCGCGAGTTCTCCACGTGGCGCGCGATCGACCGGAAGCAAAACAGGTGCGCCTCGATCGCCTCCCACCGCCGCTGCTCTGCCGGCATCTGGAAAATCTGCTCGAGACCCTGCACGCAGTGCTGCAGAATGGACTCGACGCCGAGCAGCTCGCAGAAATCGCGGAGGATGTCGCCCAGCTCGTGGCGAAACGCCTTGAAGTCCTGCTGCTTGTCGGACGGCAGGCGAGGGAACTCGTCCTGGAACTGGATGTGCTGCATGCAGATGCTCGCCAGGCGGATCAGGTTCGGCGCGAGCTTGGCGAGTTTGGTTTCTCTCTCGTGTCGCTCCATTCGCAGCAACTCCTCGATGAACCGGAACCAGAACGGGATCGTCACGTCCGCGATCTCCACGTCCGGGTAACTCATACAGTCCAGTAGCAGGTCGACCACAGCGGCTTGGCCCATCTCGAGATCCCCCACGAGCAGCGTGATGTACGACTCCGACATCTCTGTGAAGATGCGACAGAGCCCGAGGCACTTATCCGTGTCCTCGTCCTTCGCCGCGCTCTGGAACGCGTCCTTGAGCTGCATGAGCTGCGGCACGAGCCACTGGATGAGCACGAGGTCGCGCTCGACGTCGTAGTAGCAGCGCACGAGCTCGACCACGAGGTCCACCGTGACGTCAAAGAGATCGTCCTGGCCGAGAAACGCGACAAACGACTGCAACAACGGGTTGTTCACAACCACGACGGGGCTCACGGACGAGTAGCGCAGCCAGTTCTTGACGGCGCGCAGCACCATCTGCTGGGTCGCGACCGACTCGGCGTGGTGACTCGCGACGTTCTGCACAGCCTCGTGCATGTACTGCGGCAGGATCTGGTCGAGTACGGTGACCGCCCACTGGTCGATCTCTGCCTGCAGCTGGTCGCGCGCCGAGCGCTCCTGGATCTCCGTCACTTCTTCCACGAGCACCACGAGCAGCTCCGTGACCATCGCTGGTGCCACTTGCGCGTGCGTGAGCTCGTTCAGCACAAAGCTGATCACGCCGCCGGACGCGCTGTTCCCCGCCAGCAGCGACTTGCTGTTGCCAGGGATCGCGAGATGCGCTTGCAGGTCGCGGCTGGGGATGCGCGGCATGCACGCCACGAGCGCCAGCACGAGCTGCGTCTGCACCAGCTTCGGGATAGTTGTTGTTGTTGCCGCCGTCGCTTCGCTGGACTTGAACGCGAGCCACGCGATGATCTTCTGGCTCCAGGTCAGGTACGACCACGCCGAGCGCTCGGGGAACGCGTGCTGGCGACGCAGCTTGTTCGCGAGCGTCTGCGAGGCGAAGAAGAGGATCGGCACGATCTGCTGTTGCTGCTGCTGCTGCGCGGCGCTCGTGACCACGCTGCGGCACTGCGGCAGGAAGCGGTCGAGCAGGTCGACGCAGACGCCGAACGCGTCGGGCGTGAGCTGGAAGCCGCGCAAATAGGCGTCCGCCGCCTGCTGCTGCTCCGGCTGCAGGTGCGCCTGGTAGAGCACTTCGAGCGCCGAGAGCACGGTCGCCTCCATCTCGCTTGCCATCGTCCGCTGCCACAGAGAGACGCACAGAGAATGGAACGGAATGGAATGGGTCCCTTCTCGTCTTGTGATGCCACTGACTGTGGTGATGCAAAATGCGTGAGAGACTACACGTGTTGGAGAATGAACTCTTCTAAGTACGAGTTGCAAACGCAGTATCGGCTCTTCTAAGTGCGAATGGGTTGTTTATGGACGCGGTCAATATTTTTCCTGCAAATGGTGTCAGTCACACCACTTGTCGTTATTTTGCGCACGAATTTCTCCTAGAAGCGTCTTGACCAAAACTTAAACAGCGTTCTTTTTCTTTCTAAGCCTTGGTCGCGCGGTGGCTCGACGTGGCGCATCCGGGCACCTGCAGAAAGGACTCAAAGTCGTACTTGACGGCCTTCGGGCAGCAGCTCCAGAACTTGCCGGCGTCGTGGAAGACTGGAGGTCCCGTGTGGTGCGAGCACGCGTCCTCCGGGTTCTCGGCCACGACGTACTCCTTCTGGCAGCCATAGTTGACGCAGCGCGCCTTGCCGTCGGTGCGAGCAGGTGCGGTGCTGCACATGTGCATAAGAGATAGATGAGATGGTCAGCGTTATAGGTCTGATGTATAAGGGCACGTCTGGGTTAGAAAGAACACATACGCTGTCTGGGTCTCGACGGCGGCGGAGACTGCGGTGACGGCGTTCGGGTTCTTCTTGTTGTAGTCGTCGATGGATTTCAGCACTGGAGCCGGTGGCGCGGTAGCGGCAGAAGCACTTCCTGCAGCGGCGGCGGCGGCTTCGGCGCCTTCCGCGGCGAGAACCGTCGGGGACTTGGCAAACTCGGCGTTTGGCTGCGCAGTCGAGTGGCGACCCACTTTGCACGGCGCGATCTTCTCAAAGTCGTCCCAGTCGTAGACCATCTTCGACGAGCAGCAGGTCCAGCCCTTCTTCATGTCGTGGAACGTCGGCGGCTGCGCGTGGTGATGGCACGCCTCGTCGTGGTTCTCCTCCTCCGCAAACTTCTTCGCGCAGCCAAAGTTCTTGCACTGCAGCAGGTTCTGCGCACTCGCGCTCGCCTTCTTCGCGGCTGGTGATGAAGAATAAAGCAATAAAGATTTGATTAGAATACCATGCCACTTGGCTTCAGTAAAACGAAAGTAACATTCCAACGTACTGTCCGCCTTGACTGGCTTCTTGGTGGAAGGACCTATACGACAACAAGTAAGCGCGCCAGAGCATCAGTTTTGAGCCCAACAGCCTCACACCACATGGTCAATAGCATTATGACGGTACCTGACTTGAGGAAGAGGTCGTCGTGCTTCTGCACCGCGTAGTGCAGCAATTCGTCGCCGTGGAGCGCGACGTTCTTGCGCTCCAAGTGGAACTGCGCGCCGTCGATCTTGTCGTCCGGCTTCTTGGTGTTGTAGTGCTCCACGAAGAACTGTAAGAGCAAGATACGCCACAGACAGAGTGAGCGTCAGTCATATCATTCCCAGCCATCGATCGCGCAACAACAACAAGGGAGCTCCTGCGACAGCACGCACCTCCTTGAGGTAGTCGACGGTGTGGCCCGCCCACTTGGACGGCAGCGTCATCTTGAGCGTCAGGTGCAGCACGGCGTCCGCGGTCTCGTCGTAGTGCATGTACACTTTCTTGGGCACGGCGCCGTCCATCTTGGCGGGTGGCGCAGCCATTGCTCTTGCTCTCGATCTGTCGTCTTGATGATTGATCTGCTGTGGCGCTGGCTTTTGTGTCGAAAGTTCCAGTATTGTTGTATTACAATAGCAGTCCGCGTAGGTTCGATTTAGTGTTGCTCAAGAAAGTACGATTTCAAGCAATAACGCATTTCATTCGCTGAAAATCTCGCAAATATCTTAAGAATACAGATGAGATGTTTTATTGGATTAAATTGGTTAAAGCATCATGTTATTGGCTGAAAATACACACCTGCACTTTTGCCGGTTTGAATTGCTGTTGCCGCGCACTTTTGACTTTGTCAACCGCATGCAGCACAATCGATATCGGACAGGCGACGCAGGAGAAGAAGATGCAGCGCTCCGTGGGCCTCATGCGCACGGACCTGAGCATGATGGTGCGTCGCGACAAGCTCTTTATACTCTATGTGTGTATGTGTTGCGCCTGTGCTAATACTTGTGTGCTGTGCGGCTCTTGCAGACGTTCCGCGGACGCACGAACGCGGTCGTGGAGATCGGCAAGCGCATGTGCCAGTCGGACGACGAGTGGAAGCAAAAGTGCGCGGCCATGAAGGAGCTGCGGGCGATGCTGGGCGAGTACGCAGCTGCGCAGGACAAGAAGCAGAAGACGACACATGGGACTGATGGTGACGGTGACGCCAGTGGCAGCACCAGTGTGGACGAGTCGCTATTCACGCCCGAGAACATCCAGACGCTCACGCAGCCATTCCGCACCACGGTAATTACTGCATTAACACCCCGTATTAACAGACTCATAATTGGCTGACACCGTTCATGTTTCTATCAGCTTCTCGACCTGCGCTCGACAGTCGTGAAGGAGGCGTGCGACGCGTTCGCGACGCTCGCAGCGTCTGTCGGACCAGCGAAGAGCAAGATCATCATCCGCGACGTGTTCCCGACGCTCCTGGAGGCGCGCGGGGCGTCTAATAAGGTTCGTTGTCGCGTACATGTTTTTACTTCTCTTCGTGGCTACTGCATGACTCTTAACATCTTGACATGTGGCTGGATCAGGTCAACACAAGCGCGATCAATCAATGCATAGAGAGCATCATCAAATCGACGCCAAGCCGTCATATTCTTGGACCTGTCTTACAAGCGCTCAGTGGCAGCAAGTGAGTGTAGAATCCATGATGAACACAATAGCGGTTCACGTGGTTGATACTTCGCTGATACTGATGTATGTGTTTTCATTACAAACTAAGAAATCGAGAGGTTCGCGAAAGCTGCATCCGCTACGTGCACCTCGCACTCGAGAACTGGAGTGTCGCCGTATTCGACCAGTTCAGCACTCAACTACAGACCGCGATTGCGGTACGTGGGGTTGTATTTAGTTTGGAATTACCTATAGAACAAACTCTTACCAGCTTTGTGCTCTTTAGATATCTCTGAGCGATGCATCACAACGGAGCAGAGAGGTTGCGCGAGACTGCTACTGGTGAGTGCTTTGACATTGCGAGTCTCAATACGTTGTGTCGCTAACCGCCTGCTATCTGGATTGAATATGCTAGGAAATATACGTCGCTGTGGCCAGAAGAGATCGAAAAGTATGCCGATCTGCATTTTCCTTCCTGTAACATGGCAAGTGTAGGACTCACGTTTTTTTCTTCCGCTGTTCAGAATTGATGCTTTGCTGGCGGATGGAGTGAAGAAGCATCTGAAAAGGCCGCGAAAGGACATGGAAGCAGAGACTCCGTTTGAGGTAGAGTTTGGTTGCACCACCTGACACGTGGACGAGATTCTCATGAGGTATCATTCTGTTTATTTCTTTGTTCGGCAGACTTCAAAGCGACGACATTTAGCGACCATCACGAACACAGTCAGAGCCGCACCAACCGCTGCCAAGACCCTGAAGTTTGGCGATCCAAATGCACCAAAGTCACAGATACCAAAAGGACGCAAGATCGTTCCAGCAACATCGACACATGTATCTGAGAAAGCCCAACCTACCACCAAAAAGAGCCCAGTCGCGTCTTATCTCAAATCGAAGCCCATGTCGAATCTGGCGACTGTGCTCTCCTCACTGAATCAGTCAACCACCCCTAGAGCGTCTGGGACTTCAGCTAGGAAAAGCCTCATTCCAGCAACCCCAGCATCTGCATTTCGACGACCCCGGACAGAGGAAATCGTGAATTCTCACATTCCAACTCCCAGTTCTTGTGATGGCGTCTCAAAACCTCGATCGGCAACTGGTGCACGACGAGTTCAACAACGGCAAGATGAGCAGAGAGAGAGCTTCATCAAACTGCAAGAAAGCTACAGTCTGGTTCAAGCAGAGAACACAGCTCTCCTAGCCAAGCACAGCAAAATGGATGCAGCATTGGAAGAACTAAAAGAGTTCAAGACCAAGTATGATTCCAATCGAGTTTCAAGTGACGCACTGAGAACCAAACAAGAATCACAGTCTACACAAATTAGCGAGAAGCAAGGTCGTGTGTCGGAGCTGGAGGCGCAGCTGACCGAGTTGCAGCAGAAGCTGGTGCAGATGGAGACGAAGTTGGAGGCTGCGAGCGCGGAAGCGGGCGACCATGCGACGACGTTGTCGAGTGCGAAGTCGGCCCTGGAAGAGCGCGTAGCATCCCAGGAGGAGC